>JAWQFJ010003039.1:0-75000 GCA_034096865.1 Theodoxus fluviatilis
AAGATTGAAAAATTCTATTGCATGATAAAATCAATGACAAACATATTTTGTAATGCAAACTTACATACTCCAAGAGCTTGTACACGGAACTGGCTGCCTGCTTTTTGGGGGTTTCTGTCATCTTCTCCATTGATTTAGTCACTCTCCACATCGGTCTTGCTGTCTCAGATGGCTCATTCCCCTCCATCTCTTGGGTGCATGGTGTAGAAGGTGAAGCCACCAAGATCTCCTCATCCACAGGCTCCAACGTTCTAGACACAGATCGCCTGAAGACTTCTAGTCTGCCACATGGGTTCCTCTCCTCCTCTACAGCAGGGGAGCTCACCTTGTCCTCATCACCATTGGGGGTGAGGAGGATGGCCGCGTCTGCCATTTCAAGATTTTGGGAGAGGTGTTCTGACCGTTGAGAAAGCTCCTGGGTGCCGACCGAGTCCACTTCACTCAAGGAGCTGATCTGGGACAGCCTGCCTGACAGGTGAGGGTTGTCTGAGTCATAGAGATATTCCGTGTTGATGGAGGACACCTGAGACATGGCATCAAATGCCGAGGTGGCTGATGCCACAGAGACAGTTGATGCCACAGACTCTGCCCTGGCCATAGGGGGAGGTAACTGCCTGCCACCACCTCCCTCCTCCTCCTCCACAGAAGACCGGGAGAAGCGGAAGTATGTTGAGGTGTCTGAGTAAACAGGGGATGGAATAGATCTATCCCCTGTGGTTTCTGGCTCAGATGCTGGGGCATCAACACTGGAAGAGACTGAAGCACTAGCATTTCTAACAGGAAGTCCACCTCCGGCAGCACTCCCAGACATGCTTGGCATGATGGACGCTCTGGAAAGTCCAATCTTGTCGCCACTTCCATCTGTTGTAGGCAAGTCTGAAACACTGTCACAGACAACATCTGCCTCCAAAGTGGTCATCTTGGAAGAGCGGTCATCAGCACCTTTGCTCATTTTGATTTGTATTACTTCTACAGACTGCGATGATGAAAGTTCTTCCGCCAGCCCTGCAAGTTGCAAGTCAGACTTCTGGCAAATATTCCCGTCCACTGTGTCTAATCCATCACCTTCACAGACAAGGTCCCTTTTCCCAGCAGTCTCCTCTTTATCACCACCACCACCATCATCTTCGTCATCATCATCATCGTCGTCATCTAACACAATGACATTGTCTGCAGCGGAGGCTGAACCAGTAGAGTCCACAGAAGACTTGCTTGACGACCTCTGGAAGAAGTCTGTGATGGCAGGGGCACTGGACTTTGACATCTGTCCATCACTTCTTGATGCAAGCCCTCGCCCCATGAGCAGGTCCATTCTTCGCTCTGTGGAGCACAGGACAGGCATGCCATTCACAAAGATGTTTCATTAAGTATCTCAACAAGGCTCCCCTAGACACTTGCATAACAGTCTAATGTAATCAACACTGCCCGGTAAACTTACTGCTACATAGAAAGTGTAAAAGATTTGGGTACATGACAGGGATGTAGTTCACAAAAATGTTCCATGAAAAATTACTACTGACTATCACTACTTGTGTGACTGTCAAACATTACCCAATAAATTTACTGTTGTATAGGAAAGTGTAAAAGATTGGAGTTCACGACAGGGATGCTATTGATTAACTAGGATATTCCATTAAAGATTCCTTCTCACTATGTCATTACTTGTACGACAGTAAAATGAAGCCAATACTGCCAAGTCAATGTACTGATGTGTAGAAATCATGCAAAATTGAAATAAGTTCCATCACACAGAAAAAAACCACATCAAACAGACAGTGGGCTCATCTACTTTCATGAATTTGTAGAAATCATGCAACATTGAAATAAGTTCCATCACACAGAAAAAAACCACATTAAACAGACAGTGGGTTCATCTACTTTCATGAATTTGTAGCATCAGTGCAGGTAGAGAAGTTCAAAAAGCATTTTCTTTGCTTAGAAGCAGACGACTTTTTTCTCGTGAAAACAATTGATTTCCACCATGAATCTATTACATCAAGGAAAAAGACCACAAGGGAATGAGCAGAAGGATAAAAACTGATCAAACAACAGTAATACATCCAGTCAGTTCACTTCAGTTCAGTCTCTTAACCCTGAGATGGGTTGTTGAGGCACCACTGATGACTTTGGACAATCTTCCTCCATCGATCTCTATCCTCTGTGGCTCGCTGTGACTCAGCAAAGGTCAAGCCTGTCCACTCTTTGATGTTGTCTTCTCACCTCTTTCTCTGCCTGCCTCTCCTTCTCCCACCTGGTACGGTACCTTGCAGGATGGTCTTGGCCAGCCCACTGCCTCTTGACACGTAGCCATACCACTTCAGCTTTCTGCTTTTCATAATTGAGAGCAGGTCTTCGTACTGTCCAAATGCTCTCCTGATCCTGTTGCTGACTTCCTCATTCGTGACATGGTCTTTATATGAGATGTTCAGAATCTTGCGGTAGCATCTCATTTCCAGGGCTTGTATCCATCTCTGTAGTTCAGATGTGAGTGTCCAGGACTCGAGTGAGTGGATGTGAGTGTCCAGGACTCTCACATCCACTGAATTCCATTATCCAGCACTCTACAGACGATTGAACAGGAATGTGGAAAAGAGGACTGATGGTGGATTCATAGGAATGATGGAGGTGGAAACAGCGGAATGGACTAAGAAAGCTGGGACACAGAGGAAGAAGAAAGAGAAAGGTGTGTGAAGATACTATCAGGAAAAAAAACAGTAGGAGGATGAATGGATGGAGTTTAAGAGCCTATCAGCCTTTTAGGCTATATAAGGCCACAATGTTGATAAAAACACCAACTTTTATCAATGCATTAATAGCTATATAAGGCCACAATGTTGATAAAAACACCAACTTTTATCAATGCATTAAAACATTTTACAGTAGATCCTAGTACAATTCCCTTAATAGCTAAATTAAGCAACAGAACTATAAATTAGGTTTAAGTTCCACTGCCCATGTAAAACCTCCAATCACGACAGTAGGAGAAGAAAGGCATGAAAAGTCAAGTAAGCTCACTTCAAATACAGTGCAGAAATAGGGGTTTCAAAGGAGAAAAAGAGGACCAGGGCCCGTATTCACAACGGCGATTTATCTTTTAACACTCGATTTATTCCCTAGCCCCGCGTTATCTTGATCGGTTAGATAAGGTACGCTCGTCAGAGGATCCTAGGTTGCGCTTTGCTACATATACTGGTTTCCAGCCAAGGGAGAGCGGAACAGGCAGTTGGAATCGTCTGAGTTTAGAGATAAATCGGAGTTAAAATAAATCACTGATAAATCGCCGTTGTGAATACGGGCCCTGGTCCTCTTTTTCTCCATTGAAACCCCTATTTCTGCACTGTATTTGAAGTGAGCTTACTTGACTTTTCATGCCTTTCTTCTCCTACTGTCGTGATTGGAGGTTTTACATGGGCAGTGGAACTTAAACCTAATTTATAGTTCTGTTGCTTAATTTAGCTATTAAGGGAATTGTACTAGGATCTACTGTAAAATGTTTTAATGCATTGATAAAAGTTGGTGTTTTTATCAACATTGTGGCCTTATATAGCTATTAATGCATTGATAAAAGTTGGTGTTTTTATCAACATTGTGGCCTTATATAGCCTAAAAGGCTGATAGGCTCTTAAACTCCATCCATTCATCCTCCTACTGTTTTTTTTCCTGATAGTATCTTCACACACCTTTCTCTTTCTTCTTCCTCTGTGTCCCAGCTTTCTTAGTCCATTCCGCTGTTTCCACCTCCATCATTCCTATGAATCCACCATCAGTCCTCTTTTCCACATTCCTGTTCAATCGTCTGTAGAGTGCTGGATAATGGAATTCAGTGGATGTGAGAGTCCTGGACACTCACATCCACTCACTCGAGTCCTGGACACTCACATCTGAACTACAGAGATGGATACAAGCCCTGGAAATGAGATGCTACCGCAAGATTCTGAACATCTCATATAAAGACCATGTCACGAATGAGGAAGTCAGCAACAGGATCAGGAGAGCATTTGGACAGTACGAAGACCTGCTCTCAATTATGAAAAGCAGAAAGCTGAAGTGGTATGGCTACGTGTCAAGAGGCAGTGGGCTGGCCAAGACCATCCTGCAAGGTACCGTACCAGGTGGGAGAAGGAGAGGCAGGCAGAGAAAGAGGTGAGAAGACAACATCAAAGAGTGGACAGGCTTGACCTTTGCTGAGTCACAGCGAGCCACAGAGGATAGAGATCGATGGAGGAAGATTGTCCCAAAGTCATCAGTGGTGCCTCAACAACCCATCTCAGGGTTAAGAGACTGAACTGAAGTGAACTGACTGGATGTATTACTGTTGTTTGATCAGTTTTTATCCTTCTGCTCATTCCCTTGTGGTCTTTTTCCTTGATGTAATAGATTCATGGTGGAAATCAATTGTTTTCACGAGAAAAAAGTCGTCTGCTTCTAAGCAAAGAAAATGCTTTTTGAACTTCTCTACCTGCACTGATGCTACAAATTCATGAAAGTAGATGAACCCACTGTCTGTTTAATGTGGTTTTTTTCTGTGTGATGGAACTTATTTCAATGTTGCATGATTTCTACAAATTCATGAAAGTAGATGAGCCCACTGTCTGTTTGATGTGGTTTTTTTCTGTGTGATGGAACTTATTTCAATTTTGCATGATTTCTACACATCAGTACATTGACTTGGCAGTATTGGCTTCATTTTACTGTCGTACAAGTAATGACATAGTGAGAAGGAATCTTTAATGGAATATCCTAGTTAATCAATAGCATCCCTGTCGTGAACTCCAATCTTTTACACTTTCCTATACAACAGTAAATTTATTGGGTAATGTTTGACAGTCACACAAGTAGTGATAGTCAGTAGTAATTTTTCATGGAACATTTTTGTGAACTACATCCCTGTCATGTACCCAAATCTTTTACACTTTCTATGTAGCAGTAAGTTTACCGGGCAGTGTTGATTACATTAGACTGTTATGCAAGTGTCTAGGGGAGCCTTGTTGAGATACTTAATGAAACATCTTTGTGAATGGCATGCCTGTCCTGTGCTCCACAGAGCGAAGAATGGACCTGCTCATGGGGCGAGGGCTTGCATCAAGAAGTGATGGACAGATGTCAAAGTCCAGTGCCCCTGCCATCACAGACTTCTTCCAGAGGTCGTCAAGCAAGTCTTCTGTGGACTCTACTGGTTCAGCCTCCGCTGCAGACAATGTCATTGTGTTAGATGACGACGATGATGATGATGACGAAGATGATGGTGGTGGTGGTGATAAAGAGGAGACTGCTGGGAAAAGGGACCTTGTCTGTGAAGGTGATGGATTAGACACAGTGGACGGGAATATTTGCCAGAAGTCTGACTTGCAACTTGCAGGGCTGGCGGAAGAACTTTCATCATCGCAGTCTGTAGAAGTAATACAAATCAAAATGAGCAAAGGTGCTGATGACCGCTCTTCCAAGATGACCACTTTGGAGGCAGATGTTGTCTGTGACAGTGTTTCAGACTTGCCTACAACAGATGGAAGTGGCGACAAGATTGGACTTTCCAGAGCGTCCATCATGCCAAGCATGTCTGGGAGTGCTGCCGGAGGTGGACTTCCTGTTAGAAATGCTAGTGCTTCAGTCTCTTCCAGTGTTGATGCCCCAGCATCTGAGCCAGAAACCACAGGGGATAGATCTATTCCATCCCCTGTTTACTCAGACACCTCAACATACTTCCGCTTCTCCCGGTCTTCTGTGGAGGTGGAGGAGGGAGGTGGTGGCAGGCAGTTACCTCCCCCTATGGCCAGGGCAGAGTCTGTGGCATCAACTGTCTCTGTGGCATCAGCCACCTCGGCATTTGATGCCATGTCTCAGGTGTCCTCCATCAACACGGAATATCTCTATGACTCAGACAACCCTCACCTGTCAGGCAGGCTGTCCCAGATCAGCTCCTTGAGTGAAGTGGACTCGGTCGGCACCCAGGAGCTTTCTCAACGGTCAGAACACCTCTCCCAAAATCTTGAAATGGCAGACGCGGCCATCCTCCTCACCCCCAATGGTGATGAGGACAAGGTGAGCTCCCCTGCTGTAGAGGAGGAGAGGAACCCATGTGGCAGACTAGAAGTCTTCAGGCGATCTGTGTCTAGAACGTTGGAGCCTGTGGATGAGGAGATCTTGGTGGCTTCACCTTCTACACCATGCACCCAAGAGATGGAGGGGAATGAGCCATCTGAGACAGCAAGACCGATGTGGAGAGTGACTAAATCAATGGAGAAGATGACAGAAACCCCCAAAAAGCAGGCAGCCAGTTCCGTGTACAAGCTCTTGGAGTATGTAAGTTTGCATTACAAAATATGTTTGTCATTGATTTTATCATGCAATAGAATTTTTCAATCTTGATGTAAATGCATTTTTTATTTGCAAGGCAGTTGAACATATAAGTGAGTTATCCTAAGTCGCCATTAACTCAATGACAACGCACCGCATCATATGATAAGATGAGTTGAGCAACGGTTGACGACGCACCTCATCATATGATGCGGTGCTTATGTCAATTTCTTGTGCGTGTTGTGAGGGGCTCTTAACCAATCGAGGTAGTCTAGTTCTCTTATAAGATAGTGAGGAACATTGTAGATCGTCTGTGTCTCTGAATTTGAAGAGGATAAGGCACTGCCAGACTTTGTTTACACATGTGGCAAGGGGGTGATTTCAACGCTAAATCGCAATGGCGTCACAGCAGGACGATGAGGATTTTGTTGAAATTGCTATGGAAGAAGGATCAGATGAGGAGGACGATGTGCTCCTTTTCTCCAAAGAGGACAAAGATGAAAAAGATGCAGTTTTAGAGGATCAGATCCTAGATATAGTGCACGAACTGCTGACTGAAGAAGAGGAATCAGAAACTGATCTGTACATGTTGTCAGCTGAGCAAGTCCGCCAAACTACAAACAGGCACGCCAGACGGTACCATTCTTTGTTGCAATACTATATTCAAAATAAAAATAATGAGAGAATGACATTGATATACAAGGATAAAGGAGACAAAGAGCTTTCTAATGATGGCAACAGTTTTTCCATTGCTTGATTAGTATTTTTTCAACAATTTCTGTAAAAATGCCCAGAAACATGTGTCTCCAGTCAATACGAGCTAAAAATAGTGCCGCCTTCAATGAGAGTTAATAGGGAAAAAAAGTCATCTCACATCATTTCAATCTTCATCTAACTTTTTCACTACTTTTTGTTTTGTTTTTATTTTTATGTTTTTATTAATACTTTCTTTCTTTTTTCTTTCTTTCTTTCTTTCTTTCTTTCTTTCTTTCTTTCTTTCTTTCTTTCTTAAAACTTACCCTGAGTGTGATCGAGGCCATCTCCTCGAGCTCTTTCATTTTCTTGGACTTCTTTCTTTTCTTGATGCCTCCTCTCTCCCCGAACTTCTTGTACCTCCTCAGGGATGACACAGATGTGTTGGGTTGGAAAACCTGAACTGGCTCAGTTTCCTCTGATGTTTGTTTTTTACCTTTTTCAGGCACCAGGCCCTCATGTTGATCTCTCTGGCCATGAATAAATATAGAATACTGATTAGGCACAAATGTTTTCCATACAATTTTTTTAATGTTGTAAACTCTCACTCATCTATTCTGAAAAACGTTCATCTCAATGTGGTGCACACCCTTCAAAGACGTCATGGTGCGGGAATTACATTTTAAAATCCACACAACATGAATGGGCAGTAACTGAGTAAGAAAGATGCAGAGCTCTGAGTTTCTTTCTTTCTTTCTTTCTTTCTTTCTTTCTTTCTTTCTTTCTTTCTTTCTTTCTTTCTTTCTTTCTTTCTTTCTTTCTTTCTTTCTTTCTTTCTTTCTTTCTTTCTTTCTTTCTTTCTTTCTTTCTTTCTTTCTTTCTTTCTTTCTTTCTTTCTTTCTTTCTTTCTTTCTTTCTTTCTGTCTTTCTTTCTTTCTGTCTTTCTTTCTTTCTGTCTTTCTTTCTTTCTGTCTTTCTTTCTTTCTGTCTTTCTTTCTTTCTGTCTTTCTTTCTTTCTTTCTTTCTGTCTTTCTTTCTGTCTTTCTTTCTTTCTTTCTTTCTTTCTTTCTTTCTTTCTGTCTTTCTTTCTTTCTTTCTTTCTTTCTTTCTTTCTTTCTTTCTTTCTTTCTTTCTTTCTTTCTTTCTTTCTTTCTTTCTTTCTTTCTGTCTTTCTTTCTTTCTGTCTTTCTGTCTTTCTTTCTTTCTGTCTTTCTTTCTTTCTGTCTTTCTGTCTTTCTTTCTTTTTGTCTTTCTTTCTTTCTTTCTTTCTTTCTTTCTTTCTTTCTTTCTTTCTTTCTTTCTGTCTTTCTTTCTGTCTTTCTTTCTTTCTTTCTTTCTTTCTTTCTGTCTTTCTTTCTTTCTTTCTGTCTCTTTCTTTCTGTCTTTCTTTCTGTCTTTCTTTCTTTCTGTCTTTCTGTCTTTCTTTCTTTCTTTCTTTCTTTCTGTCTTTCTTTCTTTCTTTCTTTCTTTCTTTCTTTCTGTCTTTCTTTCTTTCTGTCTTTCTTTCTTTCTGTCTGTCTTTCTTTCTGTCTTTCTTTCTTTCTTTCTTTCTTTCTTTCTGTCTTTCTTTCTTTCTTTCTTTCTTTCTTTCTTTCTGTCTTTCTTTCTTTCTTTCTTTCTGTCTTTCTTTCTGTCTTTCTTTCTTTCTTTCTGTCTTTCTTTCTTTCTGTCTTTCTTTCTTTCTGTCTTTCTGTCTTTCTTTCTTTCTGTCTTTCTTTCTTTCTGTCTTTCTGTCTTTCTTTCTTTTTGTCTTTCTTTCTTTCTGTCTTTCTTTCTTTCTTTCTTTCTGTCTTTCTTTCTTTCTTTCTTTCTGTCTTTCTTTCTTTCTTTCTTTCTTTCTTTCTTTCTTTCTTTCTTTCTTTCTGTCTTTCTTTCTGTCTTTCTTTCTGTCTTTCTTTCTTCTTTCTTTCTTTCTTTCTGTCTTTCTGTCTGTCTTTCTGTCTTTCTTTCTTTCTGTCTTTCTGTCTGTCTTTCTTTCTTTCTTTCTGTCTTTCTGTCTGTCTTTCTTTCTTTCTTTCTTTCTTTCTTTCTTTCTGTGATACAATTCATAAGAGGTGAATGACTGGGGAAATCATGACTTGTTCTTGCTGTTACCAGCTCTAGTGGTTGTTCATGGTCAGTGGCCTTGCATAGCCTGCTGTGGCCTTGCATAGCCTGCAGTGGCCTTGCATAGCCTGCAGTGGCCTTGCATAGACTGCTGAGGCCTTGCATAGCCTGCTGAGGCCTTGCATAGCCTGCTGAGGCCTTGCATAGCCTGCTGAGGCCTTGCATAGCCTGCTGAGGCCTTGCATAGCCTGCAGTGGCCTTGCATAGCCTGCAGTGGCCTTGCATAGCCTGCAGTGGCCTTGCATAGCCTGCAGTGGCCTTGCATAGCCTGCAGTGGCCTTGCATAGCCTGCTGAGGCCTTGCATAGCCTGCTGAGGCCTTGCATAGCCTGCTGAGATCTTGCATAGACTGCTGAGGCCTTGCATAGCCTGCTGAGGCCTTGCATAGCCTGCTGAGGCCTTGCATAGACTACTGAGGCCTCGCATAGACTGCTGAGGCCTTGCATAGCCTGCTGAGGCCTTGCATAGACTGCTGAGGTCTTCCATAGCCTGCAGAGGCCTTGCATAGACTACTGAGGCCTCGCATAGACTGCTGAGGCCTTGCATAGCCTGCTGAGGCCTTGCATAGCCTGCTGAGGCCTTGCATAGACTGCTGAGGTCTTCCATAGCCTGCAGAGGCCTTGCATAGACTGCTGAGGTCTTGCATAGACTGCAGAGGCCTTGCATAGCCTGCTGAGGTTTGCATAGACTGCTGAGGTCTTCCATAGCCTGCAGAGGCCTTGCATAGCCTGCTGAGGCCTTGCATAGACTGCTGAGGCCTTGCATAGCCTGCTGAGGCCTTGCATAGACTGCTGAGGCCTTGCATAGACTGCTGAGGCCTTGCATAGACTGCTGAGGTCTTGCATAGACTGCAGAGGCCTTGCATAGCCTGCTGAGGTTTGCATAGACTGCTGAGGCCTTGCATAGACTGCAGAGGCCTTGCATAGCCTGCTGAGGCCTTGCATAGACTGCTGAGGCCTTGCATAGCCTGCTGAGGCCTTGCATAGCCTGCTGAGGCCTTGCATAGACTGCTGAGGCCTTGCATAGACTGCTGAGGCCTTGCATAGCCTGCTGAGGCCTTGCATAGACTGCTGAGGCCTTGCATAGACTGCTGAGGCCTTGCATAGACTGCTGAGGCCTTGCATAGCCTGCTGAGGCCTTGCATAGACTGCTGAGGCCTTGCATAGCCTGCTGAGGTTTGCATAGACTGCTGAGGCCTTGCATAGACTGCAGAGGCCTTGCATAGCCTGCTGAGGCCTTGCATAGCCTGCTGAGGCCTTGCATAGACTGCTGAGGCCTTGCATAGACTGCTGAGGCCTTGCATAGACTGCTGAGGCCTTGCATAGACTGCTGAGGCCTTGCATAGACTGCTGAGGCCTTGCATAGATGATAGACTGCTGAGGCCTTGCATAGACTGCTGAGGCCTTGCATAGCCTGCTGAGGCCTTGCATAGCCTGCTGAGGCCTTTGCATAGCCTGCTGAGGCCTTGCATAGATGATAGACTGCTGAGGCCTTGCATAGACTGCTGAGGCCTTGCATAGCCTGCTGAGGCCTTGCATAGCCTGCTGAGGCCTTTGCATAGCCTGCTGAGGCCTTGCATAGACTGCTGAGGCCTTGCATAGCCTGCTGAGGTCTTGCATAGACTGCTGAGGCCTTGCATAGCCTGCTGAGGCCTTGCATAGCCTGCAGAGGTCTTGCATAGGCTGCTGAGGTCTTGCATAAACTGCTGAGGTCTTGCATAGACTGCTGAGGCCTTGCATAGCCTGCTGAGGCCTTGCATAGACTGCTGAGGCCTTGCATAGCCTGCAGAGGTCTTGCATAGACTGCTGAGGTCTTGCATAGCCTGCTGAGGCCTTGCATAGCCTGCAGAGGTCTTGCATAGACTGCAGAGGTCTTGCATAGCCTGCTGAGGCCTTGCATAGCCTGCAGAGGTCTTGCATAGACTGCTGAGGCCTTGCATAGCCTGCTGAGGCCTTGCATAGCCTGCAGAGGTCTTGCATAGACTGCAGAGGTCTTGCATAGCCTGCTGAGGCCTTGCATAGCCTGCAGAGGTCTTGCATAGCCTGCAGAGGTCTTGCATAGACTGCTGAGGCCTTGCATAGACTGCTGAGGCCTTGCATAGCCTGCTGAGGCCTTGCATAGCCTGCTGAGGCCTTGCATAGCCTGCAGAGGTCTTGCATAGCCTGCAGAGGTCTTGCATAGCCTGCAGAGGCCTTGCATAGCCTGCTGAGGTCTTGCATAGACTACTGAGGCCTCGCATAGACTGCTGAGATCTTGCATAGACTGCTGAGGCCTTGCATAGCCTGCTGAGGTCTTGCATAGACTGCAGAGGCCTTGCATAGCCTGCTGAGGTTTGCATAGACTGCTGAGGCCTTGCATAGACTGCAGAGGCCTTGCATAGCCTGCTGAGGCCTTGCATAGACTGCTGAGGCCTTGCATAGACGACTGCTGAGGCCTTGCATAGACTGCTGAGGCCTTGCATAGCCTGCTGAGGCCTTGCATAGACTGCTGAGGCCTTGCATAGCCTGCAGAGGTCTTGCATAGACTGCTGAGGCCTTGCATAGCCTGCTGAGGCCTTGCATAGCCTGCTGAGGCCTTGCATAGCCTGCAGAGGTCTTGCATAGCCTGCTGAGGCCTTGCATAGACTGCTGAGGCCTTGCATAGCCTGCTGAGGCCTTGCATAGCCTGCAGAGGTCTTGCATAGCCTGCAGAGGTCTTGCATAGACTGCTGAGGTCTTGCATAGCCTGCTGAGACCTTGCATAGCCTGCAGAGGTCTTGCATAGACTGCTGAGGCCTTGCATAGACTGCTGAGGTCTTGCATAGCCTGCTGAGGCCTTGCATAGACTGCTGAGGTCTTGCATAGACTGCTGAGGTCTTGCATAGACTGCTGAGGCCTTGCATAGACTGCTGAGGTCTTGCATAGACTGCTGAGGCCTTGCATAGCCTGCTGAGGCCTTGCATAGACTGCTGAGGTCTTGCATAGACTGCTGAGGTCTTGTATAGACTGCTGAGGTCTTGCATAGACTGCTGAGGCCTTGCATAGACTGCTGAGGTCTTGCATAGACTGCTGAGGCCTTGCATAGACTGCTGAGGCATTGCATAGACTGCTGAGGCCTTGCATAGATGATAGACTGCTGAGGCCTTGCATAGACTGCTGAGGCCTTGCATAGACTGCTGAGGCCTTGCATAGACTGCTGAGGCCTTGCATAGACTGCTGAGGTCTTGCATAGATGATAGACTGCTGAGGCCTTGCATAGACTTGTGAGGCCTTGCATAGACTGCTGAGGTCTTGCATAGACTGCTGAGGCCTTGCATAGATGATAGACTGCTGAGGCCTTGCATAGACTGCTGAGGCCTTGCATAGACTGCTGAGGCCTTGCATAGACTGCTGAGGCCTTGCATAGATGATAGACTGCTGAGGCCTTGCATAGACTGCTGAGGCCTTGCATAGACTGCTGAGGCCTTGCATAGCCTGCTGAGGTCTTGCATAGACTACTGAGGCCTCGCATAGACTGCTGAGATCTTGCATAGACTGCTGAGGCCTTGCATAGACTGCAGAGGCCTTGCATAGCCTGCTGAGGCCTTGCATAGACTGCTGAGGCCTTGCATAGACGACTGCTGAGGCCTTGCATAGACTGCTGAGGCCTTGCATAGATGATAGACTGCTGAGGCCTTGCATAGACTGCTGAGGCCTTTCATAGACTGCTGAGGCCTTGCATAGCCTGCTGAGGTCTTGCATAGACTACTGAGGCCTCGCATAGACTGCTGAGATCTTGCATAGACTGCTGAGGCCTTGCATAGCCTGCTGAGGTCTTGCATAGACTGCAGAGGCCTTGCATAGCCTGCTGAGGTTTGCATAGACTGCTGAGGCCTTGCATAGACTGCAGAGGCCTTGCATAGCCTGCTGAGGCCTTGCATAGACTGCTGAGGCCTTGCATAGACGACTGCTGAGGCCTTGCATAGACTGCTGAGGCCTTGCATAGCCTGCAGAGGTCTTGCATAGACTGCTGAGGCCTTGCATAGCCTGCTGAGGCCTTGCATAGCCTGCAGAGGTCTTGCATAGACTGCAGAGGTCTTGCATAGCCTGCTGAGGCCTTGCATAGCCTGCAGAGGTCTTGCATAGCCTGCAGAGGTCTTGCATAGACTGCTGAGGCCTTGCATAGCCTGCTGAGGCCTTGCATAGCCTGCAGAGGTCTTGCATAGCCTGCTGAGGCCTTGCATAGACTGCTGAGGCCTTGCATAGCCTGCTGAGGCCTTGCATAGCCTGCAGAGGTCTTGCATAGCCTGCAGAGGTCTTGCATAGACTGCTGAGGTCTTGCATAGCCTGCTGAGACCTTGCATAGCCTGCAGAGGTCTTGCATAGACTGCTGAGGCCTTGCATAGACTGCTGAGGTCTTGCATAGCCTGCTGAGGCCTTGCATAGACTGCTGAGGTCTTGCATAGACTGCTGAGGCCTTGCATAGACTGCTGAGGTCTTGCATAGACTGCTGAGGCCTTGCATAGCCTGCTGAGGCCTTGCATAGACTGCTGAGGTCTTGCATAGACTGCTGAGGTCTTGTATAGACTGCTGAGGTCTTGCATAGACTGCTGAGGCCTTGCATAGACTGCTGAGGTCTTGCATAGACTGCTGAGGCCTTGCATAGACTGCTGAGGCATTGCATAGACTGCTGAGGCCTTGCATAGATGATAGACTGCTGAGGCCTTGCATAGACTGCTGAGGCCTTGCATAGACTGCTGAGGCCTTGCATAGACTGCTGAGGCCTTGCATAGACTGCTGAGGTCTTGCATAGATGATAGACTGCTGAGGCCTTGCATAGACTTGTGAGGCCTTGCATAGACTGCTGAGGTCTTGCATAGACTGCTGAGGCCTTGCATAGATGATAGACTGCTGAGGCCTTGCATAGACTGCTGAGGCCTTGCATAGACTGCTGAGGCCTTGCATAGACTGCTGAGGCCTTGCATAGACTGCTGAGGCCTTGCATAGACTGCTGAGGCCTTGCATAGATGATAGACTGCTGAGGTCTTGCATAGACTGCTGAGGCCTTGCATAGATGATAGACTGCTGAGGCCTTGCATAGACTGCTGAGGTCTTGCATAGATGATAGACTGCTGAGGCCTTGCATAGACTGCTGAGGCCTTGCATAGACTGCTGAGGCCTTGCATAGATGATAGACTGCTGAGGCCTTGCATAGCCTGCTGAGGCCTTGCATAGACTGCTGAGGCCTTGCATAGACTGCAGAGGCCTTGCATAGCCTGCTGAGGCCTTGCATAGACTGCTGAGGCCTTGCATAGACGACTGCTGAGGCCTTGCATAGACTGCTGAGGCCTTGCATAGCCTGCAGAGGTCTTGCATAGACTGCTGAGGCCTTGCATAGCCTGCTGAGGCCTTGCATAGCCTGCAGAGGTCTTGCATAGACTCAGGTCTTGCATAGCCTGCTGAGGCCTTGCATAGCCTGCAGAGGTCTTGCATAGCCTGCAGAGGTCTTGCATAGACTGCTGAGGCCTTGCATAGCCTGCTGAGGCCTTGCATAGCCTGCAGAGGTCTTGCATAGCCTGCTGAGGCCTTGCATAGACTGCTGAGGCCTTGCATAGCCTGCTGAGGCCTTGCATAGCCTGCAGAGGTCTTGCATAGCCTGCAGAGGTCTTGCATAGACTGCTGAGGTCTTGCATAGCCTGCTGAGACCTTGCATAGCCTGCAGAGGTCTTGCATAGACTGCTGAGGCCTTGCATAGACTGCTGAGGTCTTGCATAGCCTGCTGAGGCCTTGCATAGACTGCTGAGGTCTTGCATAGACTGCTGAGGTCTTGCATAGACTGCTGAGGCCTTGCATAGACTGCTGAGGTCTTGCATAGACTGCTGAGGCCTTGCATAGCCTGCTGAGGCCTTGCATAGACTGCTGAGGTCTTGCATAGACTGCTGAGGTCTTGTATAGACTGCTGAGGTCTTGCATAGACTGCTGAGGCCTTGCATAGACTGCTGAGGTCTTGCATAGACTGCTGAGGCCTTGCATAGACTGCTGAGGCATTGCATAGACTGCTGAGGCCTTGCATAGATGATAGACTGCTGAGGCCTTGCATAGACTGCTGAGGCCTTGCATAGACTGCTGAGGCCTTGCATAGACTGCTGAGGCCTTGCATAGACTGCTGAGGTCTTGCATAGATGATAGACTGCTGAGGCCTTGCATAGACTTGTGAGGCCTTGCATAGACTGCTGAGGTCTTGCATAGACTGCTGAGGCCTTGCATAGATGATAGACTGCTGAGGCCTTGCATAGACTGCTGATGCCTTGCATAGACTGCTGAGGCCTTGCATAGACTGCTGAGGCCTTGCATAGACTGCTGAGGCCTTGCATAGACTGCTGAGGCCTTGCATAGATGATAGACTGCTGAGGTCTTGCATAGACTGCTGAGGCCTTGCATAGATGATAGACTGCTGAGGCCTTGCATAGACTGCTGAGGTCTTGCATAGATGATAGACTGCTGAGGCCTTGCATAGACTGCTGAGGCCTTGCATAGACTGCTGAGGCCTTGCATAGATGATAGACTGCTGAGGCCTTGCATAGCCTGCTGAGGCCTTGCATAGACTGCTGAGGCCTTGCATAGACTGCTGAGGCCTTGCATAGACTGCTGAGGCCTTGCATAGACTGCTGAGGTCTTGCATAGCCTGCTGAGGCCTTGCATAGACTGCTGAGGCCTTGCATAGACTGCTGAGGCCTTGCATAGACTGCTGAGGCCTTGCATAGACTGCTGAGGCCTTGCATAGACTGCTGAGGCCTTGCATTGATGATAGATTGCTGAGGCCTTGCATAGACTGCTGAGGCCTTGCATAGACTGCTGAGGTCTTGCATAGCCTGCTGAGGCCTTGCATAGACTGCTGAGGCCTTGCATAGACTGCTGAGGCCTTGCATAGACTGCTGAGGCCTTGCATAGACTGCTGAGGCCTTGCATAGCCTGCTGAGGATGGTGGGTGATGGAATTTACTTCATTCATCCATCATTCATTCATTCATCATTCATTCATTTATATTGTAAAATTTATAAATATATGTATTTAAACTACATTTGCTATTTCAGGTGATTTGAAATGCCGAGTCTGTGATTAAGTGACATTGTTTTATTCATGGTTTCTTCACTAGAAATGAATGCTTATTGAGACATCACGCTTAGTTGTTGGAACCAAAGGTGAATCCAAAGCCGGTTTGTCTGCACGATGGAGAAGGGACCGCTGGAAATACCTTCAATTCTTGTTCACTTCAGGATGAGAAGGTGGAAAATGTAGTGAGGAATGAAGTCACTGTGAAGTTTTCCTTGCTGAGCTTGAAGCAGAGACTGGAAAACCTTAGAAGTAAGGAATTTTTCTGTGTGTCTGAATTTCAGGTAAAGAGTGTTACTTATATTTATTGAGCATGGCTTCAGCATGTACAATGCAAGGCAATGAGTGCATCCCATTATATATCGTGTATGGGTGTATAACTTCTGAGACAGTTTAAATCTTTCCAGTGCTGATATATTTTAATTTCAGGCAGACCAAACCATTTCAGTGCAAATTCTTCTTTTTAACACCATAGAAACAAAATGGGGGTGTATTTGTGTCTGCTGTAAAAGGATATTTTGGTGTTGAGAGTTTTTCATCTTTTCAGACAGAATAAGAGGAGAGAGAGAGAGAGAGAGAGAGAGAGAGAGAGAGAGAGAGAGAGAGAGAGAGAGAGAGAGAGAGAGAGAGAGAGAGAGAGAGAGAGAGAGAGAGAGCAAGTGCGTGCTTATAGGGATGGCTTGTATGCATGCTTCAGTTTTCAATGTACATTTCTGCACTTTGGGAGGTAACATGTACATGATTAGGAAAAAAATCAGGAAGAGTGGATTGTTCAGAAGACAAGTGAATAAATCAGAATGGCTAAAAACGAAAGTTTTGCTGTCGTGCATACTGCAGTAGTTAGTGCATGTCTGGTGCTGCTCATGTTCACTGTGTTGATGGTGCTTGTAGACAAGAAGCAGCATTGTAGAAGCCGCCATAACTTCCATGCCATACTCGTCTGTTTCAGAAAAGTCAATTGCTGACAATGCAAGGGAGGCCACTCGCCGATTCCGTGCCAAGATCTGCCCCACAGACAACAGTTCAGCCGAGGAGGAGCTCAGCCGTGAAATCAGGTGTGATCTTGAGAGAGCTCTTGAAGATCAAACTTAGACAGAAATATTGATTGATTGGTTCATTGATTGGTTGATTGATTGATTGATTGATTGATTGATTGATTGATTGATTGATTGATTGATTGATTGATTGATTGATTGATTGAACTTTATTTTCCAAGGGAAATTAATGAATTAGGCATAGCTGCCAGTCTACATTCAGCCCTTGTTAAAACAAGCAAGCAAACAAACTAACCCAATCCCTCCCACCACCACCCCTACCCCCCCCCACCCACCCCCTCACCCTCTATCCCTCCCAAAAGTTACACAAAAGAGGTGTTACCTTGCCTGACTGGACTGCTGCTCTGTGCTGTCTTCTGCCTGCTTTGTGCCCGCCCTCTGTGGGTTGTGGATAAAAATAGACCCACCCAGTCTCCCTATTGGATAAAAATAGACCCACCCAGTCTCCCTATTGGATAAAAATAGACCCACCCAGTCTCCCTATGTGACTCATGAAAGTGGAATAACTAGGGAAAACGAGACTTCTCTCGATCTTACTCTAAACGACTGTAGTGAGTTTGTAGTCAATGGCCTTACATAGCCTACACAGATTGATTGATAGGCTGTCAAACTTCATTCAGTCATTCATTTAGTCAATTGTTAGTGGTCAATTGTTTACGCTTTCATGGTGAGGAGGCAGAAACTTGAATAAATGGTGGCATTTTTGTTTTGTTATATCCTCTTAGCTAAGTGGTTTAGAGGGTGAAAAAGGCCCGATTGAACCGGTCTTAGCCAGCCAATCACGAGCCTTGAAAATAGACGCCGCCACATGACCCAGATTTCGCACTCAGCTCGCACTCAGCTGCGCAAATTTTGTGCTCCGCATGATTCGGGTGTAATACTGCCAATAAACGTCGTTTCGCTTAAAATTACACCCGAATCACGCGGACCATTAAGGTGCATGGAGTACAGTACCGCCGAGCAAGGCGTATGTCACAAAACGCAGATACATTAACGCGGCCGGATCTTAGCATAACTCCCTGGGCGTGCGAAGTCAGTCAGGCAGAGTGGCAGGTGCGGTCAAAGGTCAGAATAACCACCGACACCGACCTTTCTATTGGCTGGCTAAGACCGGTTCAATCGAGGCATTGTCGTGGTGTTAGAGGCATTAGTGCAGGTGTTGCATGTGGATTTGTTGTTCTATAGATGTTTATGCATGTGTGGCATCATTTTTTGAATGCTGTTTGCAAAATACAATTAGTACATTGTGTCCTTAAAGGGTTCAATGATTATGAATGAATTTGTTAGGTTTCTCCTGTTGCTTGTGGCTGGATGTAGTATTTAAGACTAAGAGGGTTTTTCAGAGAGGACACAAAAGCTCTGGCAGGACTAGCATAGTTTTGGCATCCTGGTTGCAGGTTAGTGCAGGTGGTGTCACAGCAAGTTTCGCTGTGGTCAGGAGTGACCAGGTAATGACCTCCTGGGTGCTCTATTGGCACAGAGTTTTACTGACGGGAGTATTGTCATCCCGGAGTTGTGGTGGAGACAGTGTTAGGTTCATCGCTGGACCTTTTCTCTGCGGGATTGAAGGATCCTTCAGTTTATCCTTCCATAAATCCTTCCCTCTACCCATTCTTCCGTACACCCATTCATCAGTCCACCCATCCATCCTCCCATCTGTGCACTCTTCCACCCTCCCATCGGTTCATGGGGCTGATTATTTTTGGCCTTTTTTGTGTTTTTATTGAATATTATTGGTGTGGTTGATTGGACAAAGGTGCGCTGTGGCACAGTAATGTTGGAGAGTTTAGGACTGGGTTGGTGGTTGATAAATAAATGCCATTTGCATCAATCCCTATTTAGCCTGGGCTTGGAAGGATCCATCATCTCGCTGTTGAGGGTTGCTCCCGAGTAGCCACCACCTAGCGATCCCCGACAGAGAGAGAGGAGAAAATGAGCTAGTCCAAGTGTGTGAAATGGAGATATCAGTTATACACCATTTGTTCTGTACAGTACAATTTAAAATTTGCCCTGTGATGTTAAGCCCCCTGGGCCCGCCCCCCCCCCCCCCCCCCCCCCCCCCCCCCCCCCCCCATCCCCCCAAATAAAAAGTATCTTCTGTATTATGTTGCTCTAGGTATGGATGCAGAATTAGCAGTTTGTGGCAAATGCCTGCATTTGCAGATGTAGAGAAACTTGATCATAATCAATGCATACTTAAAGTGGTGCCTGCAAATTCTGCTTGGATAATGCTACCTCTGGCTGTACATCTTCAGCTAGTGTCACGATCATAGCTTATGATGCAGTTGAACATTAGAACTGAAGAAGGAATCAAACCTAAATCCTGTGTTTCTTCTTGTGTCCTCAGGAAAGAAATGTTCCCACACATGAGAATACTGGGTCAGGTGAGTCCATTCTTTGCTACAAGGAAATGTTCAGTTTGTGTTAAATTATATTCGTGAACATCATCGATTACTTGATGCCTGTTCTTGTGAAATTGTATTGTAAAGCAGTCTGAAATTATGGGTTTTGCAGACAAATATCTCTGCAACAGTGCAACTTTTTTTCCTCTTTTTGGGAGATGTGTGTGTGTGTGTGTGTGTTAGCATATTCATATATGTGTGTATGTGTTTGTTTATGGGTGTAGGTGTGTCTCTCTCTCTTCCCCTTCCCTTTCCCCCAATTCTTAGCATTTATTAGTGTGTTTCTTGGACTTTTCCCACATTACTTTCCACATGAGATAGTTTAATCGATGTTTTATTCAAATTCAAGTTCATGTATAGACTTTAGTTCTCTTTGGAGCCTGACAGACTGAGCTCAGTCAGTTTTTGCTGCTGATGTCAATGCACAGCAAAATTTTCACTCCTGTGACAGTTCAATCTGGGCTTCATCATCACCAAACTGGGCTCCGACCTGTTCATTGTGGACCAGCATGCCACGGATGAGAAGTACAACTTCGAGGTGCTTCAACGAAACACCGTCATCAGCAGTCAGGCTCTCATCCAGTAAGTCCTCTGTGTGTGTGTGTGTTGTGTTGTGTTGTGTTGTGTTGTGTTGTGTTGTGTTGTGTTTGTGTGTGTGTGTGTGTGTGTGTGTGTGTGTGTGTTTCTAATTATATGTGTGTGTGTGTGTGTGTGTGTTTTAAGTGCGCAAATATTCTACCTATTCCATTTTGCCTGTCTCCCTCACTCTGTCCCTCATTCTCTCTCTCATTCTCTCTCTCTCTTTCTCTCTCTCTCTCTCTCTCTCTCTCTCTCTCTCTCTCTCTCTCTCTCTCTCTCTCTCTCTCAGAAATGCTATAGATCCATGCAACAGAAAATGATAGTCGTATATGGAAAATGTTATTTTTATCAATGATGTTTATTGAAGGTGAACATTTACTATGGGTAGCCTTGGTTGACTGAAATTGCCATTGCAAGAATATATAGTACTTGTGATTATGTGCATGAGCAGATTCTTGTGAATAATGCATCATGAATATGTTGACATTACTTTGCAATCTTTTTACTGAAATGTCAGTGGTGTTTTACAGCCCCCAGAACTTGGAGCTGACAGCCAGCAACGAAATCATCCTGATTGACAACCTGGAGATCTTCAGGAAGAATGGCTTTGAGTTCCTCATCAATGAAGATGGTACTGGTTGTGTCTACCTCTCAGCTTGACACTTAGATTCAAATTCTAATTGATGAGTCTTTGATTTTTCTGTGGAGTACATAAATGGTATGTAGAGAAAAGCTCAGATAATTCTTTTAATACTACCTTGTGGTGGTTTTTTTTTCCTCTTCCTCTCTTCTCCCACTTCCTCCAACCGCCCTCCTCCTCCTCCCACCTTTCACCTCCTCCTCCCACCTTCCACCTTCTCCTCCCATCTTCCACCTCCTCCTCCCATCTTCCACCTCCTCCTCCCACCTTCTCCTCCTCCTCCCACCTTTCACCTCCTCCTCCCAACTTTCACCTCCTCCTCCCTCCTTCCTCCTCCTCATCCCACCTTCCACCTCCTCCTCCCATCTTCCACCTCCTCCTCCCACCTTTCTCCTCCTCCTTCCACCTTCCACCTCCTCCTCCCATCTTCCACCTCCTCCTCCCACCTTCCTCCTCCTCCTCTCACCTTCCACCTCCTCCTTCCATCTTCCACCTCCTCCTCCCACCTTCCTCCTCCTCCTTCCACCTTCCACCTCCTCCTCCCAACTTCCACCTCCTCCTCCCAACTTCCACCTCCTCCTCCCATCTTCCACCTCCTCCTCCCATCTTCCACCTCCTCCTCCCACCTTCCTCCTCCTCCTCCCACCTTCCACCTCCTCCTCCCATCTTCCACCTCCTCCTCTCACCTTCCTCCTCCTCCTCCTCCCATCTTCCACCTCCTCCTCCCACCTTCCACCTCCTCCTCCCATCTTCCACCTCCTCCTCCTACCTTCCTCCTCCTCCTCCCACCTCCACCTCCTCCTCCCTCTTCCACCTCCTCCTCCCACCTTCCTCCTCCCACCTTCCTCCTCCTCCTCCCACCTTCCACCTCCTCCTCCCATCTTCCACCTCCTCCTCCCACCTTCCTCCTCCTCCTCCCACCTTCCACCTCCTCCTCCCATCTTCCACCTCCTCCTCTCACCTTCCTCCTCCTCCTCCCATCTTCCACCTCCTCCTCCCATCTTCCACCTCCTCCTCCCACCTTCCACCTCCTCCTCCCATCTTCCACCTCCTCCTCCTACCTTCCTCCTCCTCCTCCCACCTTCCACCTCATCCTCCCATCTTCCACCTCCTCCTCCCACCTTCCTCCTCCTCCTTCCACCTTCCACCTCCTCCTCCCATCTTCCACCTCCTCCTCTCACCTTCCTCCTCCTCCTCCCACCTTCCACCTCCACCTCCCAACTTTCACCTCCTCCTCTCACCTTCCTCCTCCTCCTCCCCCCAACTTCCACCTCCTCCTCTGTAACAGTATGCAATATTTAGACCTTCTCAGGTTTTGACGTACTTCCTGGCTGGACTATGACGTCATTAAAAATGTAGTCAACGTTTGAACATGTCGGTTGATCTGTTTCCCATCCATCCACAAAATCATTCAATCTTCTAAGAGAAGAACATTACATGGTGGCAGCGATAGTGGATCATGGCAGAACTGAACAGTTTGCCGAACCCGAAGATGGACTGGGACAGCGCAGACAGATCAATTGCCTTAGCCGAGTTCAAGCAGCTTTGTCAACTGTGGTTCATTGCGAACGAGACTCCCGACGAACGTCAGTACAGTTTCATTTTACTGTGGTCTGGATCTGAAGGAATCAAGTTATCTAACACTTGGGGACTATCGGCAGAGCAGCTGAAAGATCCAAAAAACGTGTGGGATAAGTTTGCAGAGAGCGAGCCTCAGGACAACTTCAGAATTCACAGGATGGAACTACAGCGATTTCGTCAACAGACCGGTGAGTCTGTAAATGATTTTGTCACGCGTTGCAAAACCAAAGTTATGAAATGCAAACTTTCAGACGACAAGGCCAGAGATGAGCGAATAATCGAGCAGATTATTTCTGGAATCAAATACCCAGAGGCACAGCGAAAACTCCTAGCCAAAGATGACAAGATGACGCTAAAACAAGCCATTGACATTTGCCGCAACTTTGAAGCCAGTGTTTCCCACATGGAGAAGATGACCAACATCAACAAGCCCACTTCAGCTGTCGACTTTGTTTCACAACGTGACAACAAGCACAAGCTATGTGGCAACTGTGGACGGAAACATGAGATCAAAAGATGCCCTGCGTTTAACACAAAATGCGACGGGTGTGGAAAAATGAATCATTGGCGGAAATGCTGTCGCAGCAAGCCGACTGAAAGCACCAGACAGCAGCAACCTCAACGAGGGCGCGGAGACCAGCATGCTCATGGTTACCCGAACAAGCGACGACGCAGCCATACTCCACATCGACGGCACGATGTCGTCACCAATGAAGTTGACAGTGATATCGACATAGCAGATGATATGAACAATCTAGAGTTTCAACCGATCAACTTTTCCACTGTTGACACGAATGATGACCGCACTGAAGTGTACGCAAATCTCAACATCAAGCTGAACAGCAGCACACAAGCCTCACTGAAGGTAAAAGTTGACACAGGAGCTCAAGGTAATATTTTACCACTCAGAATTTTTCGTCGGATGTATCCAAGACAACTCGACGAAGATGGATATCCAAAAGCAGGAGCAACAAGACAGAAAAAAACCGTACTGATTGCATACAATGGCACCGTCATTAACCAGTATGGATCGATCTCTATACCGTGCAAGTATCAAAGTTCACCATGGCAACAGGAAGAGTTCTACGTCACAGACGGAAACGGACCAGCTATTCTAGGCCTACCAGGCAGCACTCACCTCAAACTGGTCACTCTTCATTGTCCGATTCAGGCATCGCCGATGAAGCCTCAGCATACTATTCCCATAGCAGATGAGAAAGAGCTGAAGAGCTTATATCCTGATAGA
Source organism: Theodoxus fluviatilis (assembly GCA_034096865.1). NCBI lineage: Eukaryota > Metazoa > Mollusca > Gastropoda > Cycloneritida > Neritidae > Theodoxus > Theodoxus fluviatilis. Next base: position 23,666 of record JAWQFJ010003039.1, read on the forward strand.
TTTGAAGGCATTGGAGATTTTCCAGGAGATCTACACATCACGTTGAAAGAAGATGCTCAACCCGTCATCCAACCTCCACGAAAATACCCCATTCAGATAGTACCTGAAATCAAGGCTGAGCTGGAAAAGATGGAGCAGCTTGGAGTGATCATTCCTGTCCAAGAGCCGACTGATTGGGTCAACTCTCTAGCTTTCAGCAGGAAGTCGAATGGTGGATTACGAGTATGCCTCGATCCCAAAGATCTCAACAGGAATATCAAACGTACGTATCACAAGACTCCAACACTGGAGGAGATCACCAACAAGTTCAGCGGAGCGAAAATCTTCAGCAAACTGGATGCCCGATATGGCTACTGGTCAGTCAAGCTGGACGAAGATTCAAGCAAACTCACCACATTCAACAGCCCGTGTGGCCGATACAGGTTCACCCGTCTTCCATTTGGTCTTAACGTATCCCAAGATGTCTTCCAGGAACGGATGGATACGATCCTCAGCCAGTGTCCTGGAGTGATAGGCATCACAGATGACATCGTCGTCTACGGGAAGGACGATGAGGACCATGATCGCAACCTGCATCACTTGATGGACGTAGCAAAAACAAGAGGATTGATCTTCAACGAAGAAAAATGCTACATCAAGCGCAAGCAAGTCAAGTTCTTTGGAATGATTTACGATGCTGATGGCGTGCATCCAGATCCAGAGAAAACAGCTGAGATCAAAAGCCTACCCCCGCCAAAGAATGTCACAGAACTACAGCAGTTTCTTGGCATGGTACAGTACATGTCGCCTTTCATACCCAATCTCGCTGACCATACAACAGCACTGCGAGCGCTGACCAAGAAGGATGTCGCATGGGAATGGAACAGCTCACACCAGAAAGCATTCCAGAGAGTGAAAGACATGATATGTGATGACTTATCACTGACCTACTTTGATGTCAACAAACCAGCTGTCATCCAGGTTGATGCGTCACAAATGGGACTCGGAGCAACTTTGATTCAGGACAACAAACCGATTGCTTTTGCAAGCAAAGCACTCAATGACACCGAGCAGCGGTACGCGAACATAGAGAGAGAACTACTGGTGTTCAGATCGACACCCATTGACCATCATATTCCCTCCCCTGCAGAACTCCTGTATTCCCGCAAACTGAAAACTGACATGCCCACAGTCATCACGAACACCCTACCCAACCGAAAGAAGATCGAGGACCAATTGCGTAAACGGCAGAAGACGCAGAAGAAATATCATGACAGGAGAGCCCACGAACTGCCAGCACTGCGCAAAGGTCAAAAGGTCATGATGCAAAAAGAAGAAGGAGGAAAGTGGACGCCAGCAACCGTGGTTCAGACCAGAAACGAACCGAGGTCGTATGAAGTTCGAGAACCAGATGGAGGAACTTATCGCAGAAATCGAAGACACATAAGGAACTTGCAGAAACCTCCTAAAGGACATGTTCGATTCAACCTCATACCACACATTATTAGTGACAAACAGTTGCTGTACATGGAACCAGACTTCGAAGATGAAGAAGATGATACCTCAACACATCCCCAGGAGAATCATGTTGAAATGCATCAACAAGAGCAGCAACGACCCAGGCGCATGATCAAGAAACCCGAAAGACTGATAGAACAAATGTGAACAATCATTGCTAATCAAAAGGCAATTTCGAAGAACAAATACTGCAAATTCATAAGCTAATAAGGCGTCAAACAAAGCAGTAAGTTCAACTTGATTCAGAGTTAAAGTTGCATGAACAATGTTAAAGTTAAAGTTATAGAGACAGTAACAAAGAAAAGTTAAAGGATTTTGCGGACAGACAAAAGACATTTGTAAGTGACAATCAATGAATTATATGTTATTCAATTTGAAACTGCTAAAAAAAATTCAGGTGATTGAAATTATCTTATGAGAAGAGGGATGTAACAGTATGCAATATTTAGACCTTCTCAGGTTTTGACGTACTTCCTGGCTGGACTATGACGTCATTAAAAATGTAGTCAACGTTTGAACATGTCGGTTGATCTGTTTCCCATCCATCCACAAAATCATTCAATCTTCTAACAGAAGAACATTACATCCTCCCAACTTCCACCTCCTCCCCCCATCTTCCTCCTCCTCCTCCCATCTTCCACCTCCTCCTCCCAACTTCCACCTCCTCCTCCCACCTTCCACCTCCTCCTCCCACCTTCCTCCTCCTCCTCCCACCTTCCTCCTCCCACCTTCCACCTCCTCCTCCCAACTTTCACCTCCTCCTCCCATCTTCCACCTCCTCCTCCCACCTTCCTCCTCTTCCTTCCACCTTCCACCTTCTCCTCCCACCTTCCACCTTCTCCTCCCACCTTCCACCTCCTCCTCCCACCTTCCACCTCCTCCTCCCACCTTCCACCTCCTCTTTGTCTTCCCCTGTGGGTTCAGAGAGTGAATTGTCTCTCTGTGTCTTGCCATGGGGTTTGCAAGAGGCAAAAACTAGAGAACCCCTGACTTGCTCTTACTCTAACCAGCTCTAGTGAGTGTTGGTGATCAATGGCATTACATAGCCGATGAAGGCTGTGATAGGTCATAAAACTTCATTTGTTCATCCATTCATCCATTCTCCTCCTCCTCTCTCCTCCATACCCCCCCCCCCCCTCTCTCACTCTCTCTGTCCTCCTCCTCCTCAACCCCCTCTCCTCCTTTCCTCCTCCTTCCCCACTTTCTCCTCCTCCTATTTTGTATAAGATGTTTTGACCTCTTATTTTCCCCCAGCACCTCCCACACAGCGAGTGAAGCTGACAAAGACGCCAATTAGCAAGAACTGGCACTTTGGCAAGGAAGGTGAGCGGTGTTGTTAGAGTAGATGCAAAACTAAGAAGCATTTATCCCTATCTACAGGTCTGCACACCCTTATTTTCCATCTTTGAATGTTGTAAATGAATGAGGGACATCTTTTAATCATGAGATGTTTTTCATGCAAAATTGAGAACCAGACTAAGTAATGTGCACGTACTTGCACACACAAACACACATGCTCTCTCTCTCTCTCTCTCTCTCTCTCTCTCTCTCTGAGGGCTTACTCTTGCAAAGGGGGACAACTCATGATCATCATCTGTGGCTGTTGCTGCAGGAAAGCGAATTTGATAGTTTCTTTAGTTTGCCCCATGTGTGTGACAGTGAAGGCAAATACTCTAGTGTGTAGTACAGCTGTGTAATTATCAATTGCTAAACAATTAGATAACATTGTGCCAGCAAGAGTTGGGTGATGATGTGAAATTCAGTCCTTCCCACCCACCCGGGTGAGTCGGGGGTAAGTATAGACTTGCTGTGTCTCCCTGTGTAATTTATAAAAGGCAAACAACTAGGGAAATTATGACGGGACTTGAACTTGCTTTAATCAGCTCTTGGTATTTTTGTGATCAATGGTTTTACATAGCCTACAGCCTACAGAGGCTGATAAGCTGTAAAACTCCATTCTTCGTCATCTTCATCATCATCTTCATCATCATCATCATCATCATCATGTGCCTCCATATCCCTCCCCACATTCCCAGGTAGACCTCACTTTGATAGTCAATACAGACTTGTGAGTTTTGAGTATACTATCTATCTATCATCAGACTTTCAAACCATGATGATTTTCATATTTCAGACATAGAAGAGCTCATCTTCATGCTGACAGACTCACCAGTAAGTACTGACTTGATAAAGTGTGCAGAATGTGAAGTATATCTGTCAGAAAAGTTTTCTTCCTTGAGTGTGCAGCCATTTAAAATTAGCCTGGTTGATTTCTCTATTTAATATAGAGACAGAACTTTGTGGCCAACACAGTACCGTTGTGTGGTGTAGCTTCTATGTTGTGACTTGCTGACACATTAAACAGTAATTTTGAAGAATGTGCCCTTTCCACCTCAGTTTTGACAAGAATCTGTCCATGGTTGGATGTGCAGGTGTTGATTGATTTGGGCACCAGAGTGCTGGAACAATCGGGCACCAGAGTGCTGGAGCAAACTTTCATTGCCTCAGATGTCACACTTTTACAAGTGAGCAACTGGACCAAGTGCAACAAATCACTGAAATAAGGCACACACACACTCACCCTCACACGCACATGCACATGCACACACACACACACACACACACACACACACACACACACACACACACACACACACACGCTCACATGCACATGCAGGAAAGAAAAAGACAAGAAAAAGGTTATGATAAACAATGGACTGCATGCTGTCTCATCTTGCCTGCCCTACAAACACTCAGGGAATCCATTATTTAAGTTGTAAAAAAGCATTTTCAGTGGTTTATGTTCAATCTGGCCTCTTCTAAACTTTTTTTTTGTTCAAACCAACCACTAGACCCCCTTCTCCCCCCCATTTTGCCTTAACCACAACTTTTTTTTTGGCTTAAGGAGACAACTGCTGGCCTAAAGAAGATACAAATAAACTAAACATATTTTCCAACAAATCTGTAGAACAGCTGGTATGCATTGCAGACGATTGTTATGCACTGAGAACAGTAACTATGGGCTGATGTAAGGGCAGACCAATGGCTGATGTAAGGGCAGACCAATGGCTGATGTAAGGGCAGACCAATGGCTGATGTAAGGGCAGACCAATGGCTGATGTAAGGGCAGACCAATGGCTGATGTAAGGGCAGACCAATGGCTGATGTAAGGGCAGACCAATGGCTGATGTAAGGGCAGACCAATGGCTGATGTAAGGGCAGACCAATGGCTGATGTAAGGGCAGACCAATGGCTGATGTAAGGGCAGACCAATGGCTGATGTAAGGGCAGACCAATGGCTGATGTAAGGGCAGACCAATGGCTGATGTAAGGGCAGACCAATGGCTGATGTAAGGGCAGACCAATGGCTGATGTAAGGGCAGACCAATGGCTGATGTGGTGACTATCTTTGTCAGGGCATCATGTGCCGCCCATCACGAGTACGTCAGATGTTTGCGTCTCGGGCTTGTCGAAAGTCCATCATGATTGGCACAGCCTTGGGACATCGGGAGATGAAGAAGGTGAGGCAATCGAACTATTCATGTGTGTGTGTGTGTGTGTGTGTGTGTGTGTGTGTGTGTGTGTGTGTGTGTGTGTGTGTGTGTGAGCTTTCCCTTCATCAGAGTGTTCCTGTTCTCTTTTGAGGCCACTGCATGAAGGGGAGAGTACACATAATGATCCACAAGATGGGGAGGCTAATTAATGAGACGGAAATTTGAGTTGAGTCCTACTCTTGAGTTAGACCTCCTGTGCAAAAAGCATGTGGCTCCAAGGACAAAATAAGTTGCGAGTAAGAATAGACCTGCTGCATCTTTCTCTGCGATTCACCAAAGGCGAAGAGCTATGAAAATCAGCCTTGACCAGCTTTTACACTTACAATTCTGGTGGTTTTTATTATAATGGTCTTCCATAGCCTGCAATGGCTGATAGTCTGTAAAAATCCATCCACCATCTCAGAGGACTATTTCCTTATTTTCAAATGAAATAAAGTCTGAATTGGGGGTGGGAGATATGGATGGAGAGAATTCTATAGTCACATGCTCTGCTCCTGTGAATGAATGAAAACAACTTACTGCTCACTATGGAAGAATGTATTTTGCCTGGCCTTGATATCTTAACTGCCTTCAGGATGAGTCAGTTACTCATGCAGAACTGTGTGTTACGGTTGCTGGATGTCTAAAACATATAACTGGGATGTTTCTCTTACTTTCAGCTTGTGTGCCATATGAGTGAGCTGGATCAGCCGTGGGTGAGTCTGGCTTACATTGGACTTTATATGCAAATTTTGTTTGTTTGTTTGTTTGTTTGGATTTTCTTTAGCATGCTGTGTCCTATGTCAAGTTTCCTTGTCATTTTTATTGCTGTGAGTGTCACCTCAGCGCATATCAGATCCTTTGCATTTGCTGAAGCCTGACTTGGTACTAACTGTGCTACAGGGATCCATTTTGTCAAAGGATTTTATCATGATTTGGTGTCATGTGATGTTCAAGCCTCTTTATATGTATGAAAACATAGGGAAAATGAGACAGAGCACATAGGATGTGGGACAGTTAGTGCTGTGTGTGTGTGTGTGTGTGTGTGTGTGTGTGTGTGTGTGTGTGTGTGTGTGTGTGTGTGTGTGTGTGTGTGAATGCGCACCTCACAATTAACCCATTAATAAATGTTGCTTTTCTGTTGGGAACTTTTGTTCCCTCTAAGTGCCTACAGTTCACAGTGCCCATCAAAAACCAGTCTTCCTGCTTTTATTGTTGATATTTTCCTCAGTGTTCTTGATTTTCAAAAATACATATAGAGTGAACTCCCTTGTGTTGGCAATATGTGGGTTGAAGGAAGACCTGCAATCTGTCCTGTAAACTTGTATGTAAATATCTTATCATTTTTCTGTTGGGGTTTTTGATAACTTGTTTGTTTGTTTTTGTTTTCCCCCACACGATGTACCACTGAAATATGATGTGTGGCATCCTGCTGTCTTTCCACAGAACTGTCCCCACGGTCGTCCAACCATGAGGCATTTGTTTTGCCTGGACATGCTGCCCAAGTAAGGGCCTCGGCCACTGTGCTGTGCGGTGATTAGCCGAGCCTGCACCCTTGAGCCAGCTGTGGACTGCAACACTCCCCAGGGAGAGGAGGTGGTGCTGGTGCACCCTGCCTGTCTGTCTGTGTTTGTCATCAGGTGTTGCTAGAGGATTGATCAAGTGGCACTGTGAGCAGGGGATAACATTTTAAGCAGTTTGAAACCCAGGTGTGGATGACTTGTTGCTTATGTAAAACCAATGCATTTACCATGTGTTGTGTAGGAACCTTTTCTCAAGGGATTTTGTCTACCTCCAGCCGCTGAATGAACCAAGCATCAGATGTGACTCATAGTGAGGAATCTTTTCCACACTGATCGCAGCTGATAAGACAATGTGTGTATTGTGAACATCAGAAATCAGTATATGTGTAGACATCTGGTGTTGTGTGGGTGGGGATTACATCAGATGACAGAAATATATTGTGATGCTACCCAGAAATATTTCCACTGAGAGATGATTGGGGGGGGGGGGGGGGGGGGGGGGGGGGGGGGGGGCAAGCAGGCAGGCAGATACATGTAGGCAAAATATGATGTGATATTCTCAGAATTATTTGCCTTTTAGTCTTGCAGCTATCATCATTCCTTTTTTCTTCTTACTTTTTTCATTTGTTCACGTTGTGTACTAGAAGAAAGTGACTGATGTTTGATGCATAAAAAGATTTAGATATATACTTGCTCTGCGTTCCCTCTGGAAAGGGATTTACATTAGTGAGCGTAGAGGGCAGGATGGGAAGGAGCTTCTAGCATGAGTGTAGGAGGGGGTCAGAGTGTCTCTTTTTGGAATATGTCAAAGCTGGAGCTGTTTGCATCACAAACTTCACTCAAACAAGATTTGTCTGTGTATACATTGACATCTGACCCACATGCTGAAATGTTGAAGCAACGGGTGCCATTTGCAATTTATAGAATCAGTGGAAGGTGGTCAGTGCCCTGGCTGCTAAGGGTATCATTCCACTTCAGGGCCTGTATTCACAACGGCGATTTATTTTAACCCCGATTTATCTCTAAACTCAGACGATTCCAACTGCCTGTTCCGCTCTCCCTTGGCTGGAAACCAGTATATAGCAAAGCGCAACCTAGAATCCTCTGACGAGCGTACCTTATCTAACCGATCAAGATAACGCGGGGCTAGGGGATAAATCGAGTGTTGAAAAGATATATCGCTGTTGTGAATACAGGCCCTGGTCTTTTTTTGGGGGGTTGGGGTAATGCTCTGATTGGTTCCAACTCCATAACTCTTCACAATGCCAGTATGGTGTAACTTTGGTGAAGATATCACTTCAGTTATTCACTGTTCTGCAGATCTCAAATATAGGAATTGCAGGGGGCTTTCACTGTATTTCTGATTACAGGAGTTTAAGTGAATGTTCACAGGTATGTCATCCATATAACTTATAAGCAGTTCTTGATCACTGCATTTCCCATTACCTCTGATTTTGGATGTATTGTAGGAATGGCTGTTAGTAACTAAATCAATCACACAAGTAGCATTTTTAATCCTTGTGCAGATGTCCCATTGTCCTACATTTGTCTCCCATGCACATCATTCTGTCATTGAACATTTCCCGTTTTGAGAGACCTCTTGGTGTGGCATGTGTTGTGTAGATTTGAAAGCCAGATCATCAGGAGCAACTGTCAAGCGCCAGTTTTTACGTTTCACACCTAAGCCTAGTTCAGGGATTTTTGTTCAAAGAGAAATGTTCTGTTCTTGATGACTTCCACTTCTGCAGGCATTGCCAATGTTGACCACCAGCGCGTGTTCATAATTTGTAGATTTGTGTTGTTGTCTCCCAGCATTTTTTTCCAGTGTTTACTTCAGCATTTGAACTATTGCAATTTGTATCTGGTAAACATACAAATAAAAACAGAAGATCATATAAAATCAATGCATTTTATTAAATTTGTCCTTTGCGCTATTTACAGGATTTGAGCTGGCCATGCTCACAATTTGAAATGACCTGCCCACCGACTTGTAACAAATACGTACACAATCTATCACTAACATCATAATGCCAACATCTCACACCTGTAATACACGTAACTTGAGACTTCAAGTGTGCCTGCACAAATACAGTGAAGACAGTGTTTTGATGGCACATGTATCAAATGGAGAAATTGCCTTTAAGCATGATGTCCCAACTCTCAGGTGAGACGATACTAAGTTGATGGGTTATGCCAAGCAAGCAAAATGTTTCAGTAGGTAGCTGCCAGATTGCTTGAAATAATTTGATAGGTGAATAATACCCTGGTCACTGGTCCTGTCAACTTGGAAGAAATGCTCTTTCAATGATAGCTGTGTTGAAGTCTACTTTTCTTCTTCATTACCTTCAGATTCCATGAAAAGACATTCTAGATTTTATTTCTGGTATTAACTAAAACTTTTTAGGTGATCGAAAGTTTTTATTTTGAAATTCACTGTAAGCAGCTTGTCAAAGTGGACGGATGCAGATTCGTAGCTGTGAACTTGCATTGATAAACTATGTGAAGGTAGGGCAGAGAAATGGAACAGAACAGGTAATTGGCTGAATGAAACCTTTGTACACGGCCAAGCACAGCATGGCATGTTAAGACCATGGGAACTTAGTGATATGAACACAATATGCATGAACAGATCAAATGGCAAAAGATGCAATGCTCACATGTGATATGCATGAATGAGGGAGTTATGGCAAGTATGTAATAGTGAACTACATTTAAGACAAGACAGCTGCTGTCTTAGCAATGAAAACAACTTTCAGCCAGTCATTCCAACACGCAAGCACACTGATCAGCACCATGGAAATCTTGGATCTCATCTCAGTCAGACCTACCTCCCACTATATACAGACTTGAGTGCAAATTTGTACACATGGCTCTCTCCCACTCCATCCCCAAGTGGAGGGCCTGAGAAGTCCACTACTGGTCCACCCTGAGATGTGCTGCAAGCACAGGACCTGTCTAGGTCTGGTGTTCCTCTTTCTTTGCATACCAACTAGGCTGCAGGTCCAACTAGGCTGCAGGTCCAACGTCGTCAAAACGCCACTGTCCATACTCGGTTATCAGCCACCATCAGCAAAAGTCAGTCACAACTCTGCCACCATCTCTGCCTTAATTTTGATGAACAATTGTCAGCAACAAAGAGCTGTGTAAGCCTCCTGTCATTTGCCTGTCTTGCCATAGACAATTGGCCTCATCAGCTTTAGCTAGCTACTGTCGATGAACATCTTCTCATTTCCTACCTACAGCTCTCTGTGTGTTCTGCAAGAAAGTTCTTCCAGGAGCTGCAGGTCAGCCCTAGGCTTCTTCTGGTGTTGTCACCCATCTTTAAAAGATTTGCCTGTCATCCAGAGGATGAGAATCACTTCAGTTGAAATTTTCTTGCTGGTTGGATACAATACAATTAACACGAGTGGATTGGCTCTCACAGGCTTTGCCTGCACTGTCTTCACCACATCTGCATCTCCCAGCGCGTCAGTTGACGGGCGCCTTTCCCTATGGACTGCATGTATGTACATCACAACAACTGCTCTTTCTCACAGAAAGCAGTGAAATCACTCAACACTACCTCTGATCTTATGCCCTCAGAATCCACAGAGTGGTTGGCTGACAGCAAGGAACTGACTGCAGCGTGAGTTTGTGAGTGACTAGACTGTACACAGAGCTGGCTGAGAAATCTCACAACTGTGCCAGCAATGTGAGGAGGCGGTGCATGTAGGAAATGCACAGCCCCAGCTGCCCTCACCGCCCAGTGGGCCACAGGATCCACAGGGAGTCTCATGGCTGGCTGGAAAGGTTTGAGGCAGCCCTTCTAACAAGTAGGCTGCCTGCCTGCCTGTCTCCCTGGCATCTTCACCCTTGATGTAAGGTCCGACTTCACTGGAGAAGTCTGGAGTCAAGGTGTGTGCCACTGTCCCACATTATTGTCTGTTGGTCTGGAGTATCACCTGGTCAGCTGGACTGGAAAGGCTCACAAACCAGCTTGCACCCTGCAAAGTAAAACAAATTGTCAGTTAGAACCAAAATTGATAAAACACTAGTAAGGAGATGCAGCATCTATAATCAGAAATTAAATATTTATTGTTATGTTAACAACCAAATATGTAAGGCAGTAAGTCTCACAGTTTGATAACCCAATCCATGTTGTACTCTAAGTTTTAGGAACCATTTTAAAACTTGATATCGCCGTTTATTTTCAACCCTTGAAACATTTCCCAGAATAATACATGATGACTGGGGCAGATTTGCCCGTCCTTGAGAAACTATCACCAGAAGAGCCTGCAGACAGGGCCAAGATGATACCTACTTGAGCTGTTTGTGTCGCTCCTTGTCATAGGATGTCTCTGGCTGTTCACATTCGAAAGAGGCCAGAGACAGTGCTGTAGAGGAAAACAAAACCAGCGTGTTACATTTCACATCAACAAGACATTTACTTCACACCTGTATATTGTTTTCAGTTGAAGGATATAGTACTAGGCAATGACTGTTGCATGATTGATGAGGAAAGTGCTGCAGTGCAAAACTACTAAGCTTGAGGTTCAGTGTGAGAGGCCATGCCTGCAACTCCAACAGTGAAAATGATGTCTTTGAGTTTGCCTTGAAATCTTCAATCTAAGTTTACTCTACAATCTGAAGGCACACATGTGACCTTTTTAACACTTTGTAATAGCAATGGAAACTGGAGGGCATTACTCTTATGACAGTAAGACTAAACCCACAGTAATTTTTGTGCCATTTACAATATGAAAATACCACTAGACGAACTTTCCTCTACAGCGTTTTTTACACCTCTCCTACATAATGATTCACATGTGATTAACCACTGAAGCATTACTCACTTGTCTCAGAGAAAACCGGTGTGGTCAGCAGGTAGTTGAGCACCTTGTTGTTCTTATCGAAGGGACAGGTGACCTGCTGCCAGGCAATCAGCTCCGAGATCTGCTTCGCCAGCTGCCAGAATTTCTGCAAAGTGATGAAGACAGTTGGTCATCCATGCAGCCTAGAGGTTTGAAGGGTGCACATGCCCTCATCATTTCTGTCATAACGTTTATGAAGCCTGCTTTGTGTGCCACTCAGTAATCATATTCAGAAGAGCAACTAATTCTTTTTTCTTTCCATCACTTCTGCAAATCTCTGTTCAATCTTTCTAAGTGTACCTGTCTAAATTACCATTTTTGCATTCACGTTATCAACAAAACTTCTCTTTAAGGTTTAAAACTGTTATTTCTATTCCAAAAATGAAAACCTCAGCAATAGTTTGAATATGACAGACCCATTGACAGAAAGAATGTTTAAAACTTTGTGTCAACTGAGAACAGCCTCAATAAATTAGTACCTGGAAGTTGATGTTTCCGTTGGACAGTCTGTTTGCACATCCCTCATTCAGGAAGTAGATGTCCTTCACAAACAGGCTGAAGAAGGGGACCACAATCTGGAAAAAGGATAAACGTTCACCTGAAATCATATGTTGTTGATTCATGATGTACACATGCTCTTGGGTTTTAAAGATCTAAGTAAAACATTCATGTGCCAACTTTTAAATCTGCCACACACAGAACGCACCACTCCACTTCTTGATGGGGAAGAAGGTGTCAATCTGGCACACTTGATAGCCATAGTACACACAAATACCTACATACATCACCATCACTAAGAGTGACAGGGGTGTTGTGAAAAGTGTCATGAAGTCGGGTGAGTGCAGATGCCACTGGAATTGGCCTGCCTGCAGCTACTCATCTGCCTGCATCAAACATGGAATGTCAACAAGACAGAGGAGAAAAGGCAACAAGGCCTACCTTCTCTCTGTCGTCCATGGCGCCCTGAGACCGCCACATGGCCGCCTTCAGACAGGAGCGGTAGCTGGCGAAGTTGTTAGTGGGGTCCATCTGGTGCTGGCATGGAGAAAATAGAACATCAGTGATCAACTTCACCAGGCAGTGTCATACAGAAAACACTTGCAAGTTCAGACATGCTTGATTATACATGTACATGCTCACGCAGAATCTGTTATCACAGAGAAAATTATTGTTAACAATGTCGACACCAAAGACTACCATTACATCAGCTTTGGCCTTGACTTAAAATCAGACCTGCCATTACACGAACATCACACACAGCAACAAAGCCATGCTTGAAATAGCTTTCACCTTCCATCTTGGTAATTCACAATCAGACATCAAACGGCCACAGCGGTAGACCAATAGCAGTTAAATCTTTGAGACCAGAGGAAAGTAGGGCGATCTGATTGGAGTGGACTTGGATGTTGACTGTAACGGGGTCTTGCTGCTTTCTTAGAGCTAGCCAAGCGCTACAGGCCCCACAGTGTGTGTGTGTGTGTGTGTGTGTGTGTGTGTGTGTGTGCCATGCGGCCGCTCCCCTGACTGGATGTTGACCCCCAACACAGTGCTAATTGCCACAAGGACTGAGCAATGCCATGGTGCTTACCTCCAGGATGGCAAACTTTGCTGTGTTCACTTTGGCCCACTGAAAGGGAGACAGAAAGAGAATGGTTAGGAATAGAGGACTTCATCAAGTGCCATTCATGTCAAGTCGAGAAGAATATTCAAAGGGAGGAACTATGCCTTAAAACTTTATTTTTAGATACAATTATCAAGTGACTGTTGAAAAGTATTAAGGAAAGAATTATGACTTAAATTTCAGCTGTGAAAAACAATGCTACTTTATTCATTTACATAATGAACAGGAGCATTTTAGTAAAATTTCTCATACTTACTGTTTTCTTCAGTCTTGCAACTGGACTCATGTTCATTCCAGCTGGAAAATAAAGAAAATGAAATTGTGTTACATAAACTGAATGGCTCATGTGTAGCTATGAAAAGGACATAAATGCTTATGACCAAGAAACTTTTTTTATTCAAGCAATGCATGGACTAGACACATCAACATAAATATCATCATCTCTGTTTTCAGCCAAATTACAGTTTAAAATTTCATAAAGACAAATAAATATGTGCAGGACATTAAAAGATTGTGTTACATAAACTGAATGGCTCATGTGTAGTTATGAAAAGGACATAAATGCTTATAACCGACAAACGTTTTCATTCAAGCAATGCATGGACTAGACACGTCAACATAAATATCAGCATCTCTGTTTTCAGCCAAATTACAGTTTAAAATGTCATAAAGACAAATAAATATGTGCAAGGTAAGTGTTAGAGATTGAGGGCGTGCCTCTTTGTGTGTGTGTTTGTGCGTGTGTGTGTGTGTGTGTGCGTGTGCATATGTGTGTGTGTGTGTGTGCATACGTGTATGTGTGAGGCAGACATCACACCATCAATCTTCAACCCACAATAACGCCTACACAGGCTACAAGGCGGCAGCCTGAGACCCCTGCCACTTGACAGAATTCCTGCCCCCATGAGACGGGGTCAGGGGTCAAGTTGACAGGGCTCCCCTTACCTTTCCCTGACCAGAGTCAGCTCCTTGCAAGTCTGGCTACCCACTACCTCCACAGCTGCACTCCAGTGCATAGAATTAGAAGGCAAACAAAGCCAGTGCTTACCAACAATAGCCATGAGGGAATTGAAGTTTCCGATGTTGATGCACTCCTTGGCAACGTCAATGAAGTATTCAATCATCTTCACCCTGTTCTTCTTCTTCAGGTGCTGAAGGAAAGATTAAAAAGAATTTATAAAAGGTTTGTTAATGAAAACGGCCTCCAAGTCATTCTTTGAACCTGATAATCATACTAGGTTGAGGGCAAATGCCAATCCTAACATTACTCCATCATTCCCATTCAACCCTTTCTTTAACATACTATATGCATTAAATCATAATAACCACTTATCATAGCTTCTAATTTGGCAACAGGTTACAATTATTAAAATATCAAGAATCATATTACTGAGATGAGAAAAATATAACAAATAACCACCTAGAAAGGTGAGCACATTGAATACCACAATTTCATGTCCTGCCTGGAGGAAAAAAATCCAACAACAAAAAATCTATCTCTGATCCAATCATTTGTCAAATAATATGTCGGCCTACTGAGGAGCTTACAGAGCAGATCTCTGTGGCCACCATGTAGCTCAGTCTGTTGAACCACTGGACGTAGGCCTCAAGGTTGCTGGTCTTCTTCAAGTCTCGGAATGTGGGCTGCAAGGAGAGAACAGGACAGCTCTTAGATCTCTGGGCAACCAGCCGAAAAACCTTCACAGAGAACCCACAAGTCCCCACCACACCGAGTGAGCTCCAAACACTCTCTCAAACAATCCCAGTCCTTCCACCAACACTTCTCGCTCAGCCACAAAGAGTTTTTCAAAACCTGAATGTTCTCCATTCCTCTCCCGGTGCCAAGAGGCTGTGGCAATGACTCATTAGGCAAAACTTCCATTGGATGCTCAAGAAAGTGTACAAGGACAACCTGTGTGAATGCCCATTAATCCCCTGCACTGACTATACAAGGCGGTTGAAAGGGGGGATTCTATTTACCTCAGACTCGTGAGATTCTTTGGCGAATGCCTGGACAAACTCCTCAGGGCCGATCATGCTCATTCGATCCTGAAAGAAAAAAATGAACACTTTGAATCATTGCTGCCACAACTAAAAATGCAATTGAAATAAAACATGTAAGTCGCTGATTATTCTTATGCATAGTTCAAAAGCGCAAACATCGAAACATTTGGCTTGATCATTTGAAAGATACTCGTTATTGTTACATCTGGTCTTCATACCAAAGTGCAGGCAAAGTAAAGTCACGGGCGGATGAGGGGAAATGATGAGATGACAGGGATGGAAATGGCGGCAGGTCTTACCAGCTCAATGTGTGTCAGCTGCTGCGCCAACACCAGGGGTGAGGGGCACATCTCCATCACATCTGTCTGTAACACGCAAAACACTGACGTCAGTCACATACGTCACTATCACTTGACAGACAGACAGACAGACAGACAGACAGACAGACAGACAGACAGACAGACAGGCAAAGAGAGACACAGAGAGACACAGAGAGAGAGAGAGAGAGAGAGAGAGAGAGAGAGAGAGAGAGAGAGAAAGGGGAGGGGGGGGGGGGGAGAGAGGAGTGAGAGAAGGTGTTTAAATGAAGAACGCCACTGGAAGAATGCAAATGAAATCACAAAATAAAAAATATATTTCCCTGATTTTAACTGAATGCATAAAACATTAATAATTATTTAATTTATTAACACATTTGCTTTGACTAAGCTTGAATGTACATTTCATGAGTCTGCACGTGCTTTAATTAAAGTTGAAGTATTCTTCAATACATTTTCTTTCACTGAGATATTGTCTGTCAAAACACTGCTCTGATGTGTTGGGGAAATCTTCATCTCGCCTGCGAAGGAAACTGCATTTACTTACTGTAGGAACGACTTGCGTCTGCGACTTCTGAAGAGCCTCCGCGTTGATTTTGGCAAGTGAGTCCTCAAACTTCTGTAACCTTGCCAGCTGTAACAGAAACCGGTTATGTAGAGAGGCCGAAATTCATCACCACTCTGTTCTAAACTCTACAATCAAAAGTCACTTTTTTAACAATAAACTTTCACACCACATAGCTTTAGTCACATTCTAGTAAACTAGAGACTTCGCCTGCAATACTGACTCGGGTTCACAGAATGCTTTAGTCATGGACACTGAGACTAAAGGCATGATACAATACACTGATAATGAAACAAATAGGCCTATGAAGAGTACTCATGGAAAAAGTTTATTATGTCTCCAACTAATGAATTAAACATGCATGAAGTCTGGATCTAAGTGTCAAGGACACACAATGTCAGTCACCATTCGCCCTGTGTGCCCATTCAGACAATACATGTATAAAGAGCTGGCAAACATTGATGAAGCTTGAGTTAAGAGAGGAAAGGCTGGCTCAACATTTCCTATCTAGAGCTGCATGATGAAAAGGATTTTGAATGAACCTGAGGATCATGTAACTGTGCAACGAACATACAGTTACATTAGTGACAGGGTTGGACGAGGTCGAGAGACTGCATATCAAGTATCTTTACAGCAACGTGCATCCTGTGAGAAGAGCGCCACTTCACTCTCTTTCCACCACCACAGATACAGCTCCACCCCGGACTCTCACTCTCATCCTATACATATCCATACTGCCTCCACCCTAAATGCTCTCTCCTCACTAGATCTCAACACAGCTTCCATCCAATACATCATTTCCTCCCACCTAACATCCCTGTTCTTTTCCAGGGAGACCTCGAACTCTGGAACTTCTCACACTCACAAGAAAGACAGAATGACGGGGGAAATGACAGACTTTGCAACAGCAATCGCAGTGCATTTGGTCAAAAACATAAATTAACAGCAGGATCCGACATTTACACCCAGGAACCACCCCCAAGGTGCATTTCGTTGACTTGATTACAGTAAATCACTTTGACATTAGCACTGAGTACATGAGGGTCCTCACACATTCGAAGATTAGCATATCAAAGCCGGAAAGCAGCAGATGAGCACACAGAGCTACAGGCTGATGCAGAGCGTTGCCCCCAGAAAGGCAGAATGAAGCTGAAGCCCTCAGCTCGATAAGGGGATCCAAGGTTATCGGAGGAGCGGCTATTCCTAGCACGCAAGGCCCACTGACACTAGCAAGAGAAGAGGGCAGTCAGAATTCCCCATTGCAGAAGCACGTCAGGAATGTCACTGATGGAAAAGGGGATTTGCGTCACAGGCTAACTTCAATGGTCGCTGGATAAACAAAGAGAGTTAATCAACCTCGTCGCTGTCAAATTTTCTTCTTGAGTGAGTGGTCCTGCTGGTTCAGCCTACATTCCGCAACCTCTACCTCCGTTAGTTTTTCCATGGGCTGCTAGAATTCAAGCTAGTTGAGCTTTGTCAAAGGATGAATAAGAAAATCATGTCTGAGCTCCTCTATATGCTTACCCTGTTGAAGAGATTATGCATGGCTGTGCTGACATCCTTGCGGAGCTCAGGGTAGATGTTGACGATCTTGTGGGTGATGTCTTTCAGGTGCTTCATCATTCTGTCATCTCGGAAGTCGTAAGGAAACAGCTCCGTCCAATCACTGCAAGTTGCAACAACCATAGCTATGAATGTGCTTAGGTCAATGATCAGTATTGCTGCTATCTCGTAAAAACCATAGCTATGAATGTGCTTAGGTCAATAATCAGTATTGCTGCTATCTCAAACAGATATATAATAGATTAACCCTTGTATGCGGCCAAGCGCCAGCATCGGGTTGGAATACTCCCCAGGGAGCGGAGTTGGTGCTGGTACCTGACTGTGCGTCTTAAATGTCTGTCACTATGTTTGTTGTGAGGGACCAGTGAGGATTGACCAAGATGCCCAGTGATCAGGGGGTAAAGTGTAAAGCGGTTCGAGACCCAGACAAAGGGTGTAAGTCGCTATATAAAACCACACCTTTACCTTTTTTATTAGAAAAAGTATTATTTTCACTGATTAAAGATTTAATGCTGTAAACTTTTTAAAGTCCAATACACAAATCTTTAATTTTTAAAATTGCAATACAATTGAATGAACATAGATAGTTCCCATGATTCTTACCTCAGCAGGTTGACAATGTGTGGTCCAAATTTCCCCAGAGACATCTGCAATAAAATAATAGTTTCATTATTTCCACACACCTGTGAAGATAAACATCACATCCTTTTTAAAAACACATAATTAAACGGGGTAGAAAAAAGTTCATGTCATTTATAATTTGTCTTTGAACAGAAATGAATGTACAACTTTAAAAGACTTCATTACATATATATTCTCGTGCGTGTGTGTGTGTGTGTGTGTGTGTGTGTGTGTGTGTGTGTGTGTGTGTGTGTGTGTGTGTGTGTGTGTGTGTGTGTGTGTGTGTGTGTGTGTACTGAAACTGTACAAAGTTTTGTTCAGTCAATCTTTCCTAGCTCACAATTCGAAAGAAAACCAACCTTGTCGATTCTTTCTTGAGACAGATTCTGCTGGTAGACGCAAACCTGTAGGGACAAAAGCGTACATTTTATCTCCAAAGCAATCAACCAAATCACTGTCCAATATAAAAAGTTTTGTCTTAGTTTTCAAAAAGTATCATCTTGTGTATTACAAAATCTCATTTACCACAGTAAACCTTCATTCCATATTGACTGGATTTCAAAGTGGCATCGCCACAACGCTATGTAAGATGTTTATATACTACCCCTGCGTTTTCCCCACCCCATCCCAACTTCCCCGTTCCCCTAGTGTCTGCAGTGCTGTCTGTGCGCCAAGAGGAGATGCTGAAGTGATGCATGCCCCAGGAAGGAAGCAGACAGAAAGGGCGCCGCCCTACCTGGCACACCTCTCCCAGCAGCTCGTGGGGCCGCACAAACAGCCTTGAACTCAGCAGGAACGCAAACACGTACGTCCTCTGCAAAGAGCGAGAAAGAAGCAAAAATGATGAGATTCAATGCCGCATGAACCTCCACCAAAAATACGTATTGGCTGGTCGTTTACCTCTGCAGTCGGTGGGAAAGGAAAGCACTTTACAAAATGAATGTGATGATGTCGATGGCATCATCCACTCAGTAGCATGATGAACGAAAGAAGGTTTTGCCAAGCGAGCCCCACCCCCACCCCCCACCCTCCAAAAACACACAAAAATAATTTTAAAAACCACGCAATTCATTAATCTTAATTTTACATACACTGAACGTGGGATTATAATTCCCGTACGTTTTAAAAAAGTGGATTTTCCTGATTAACTGTAAGCTGCAGCCATATGGTGAGGGATCGGCTATACGTTGAGAAAATATTTTGAATACTTCAGTAGACTATACAGAACATGCGTAAGGAAGACTAATACAGACCACAAATGGCTGCATCAGACTTTTTGGCAAATCAGGCGAATAAAGAAGGATGTCACGAATAAAGGGCAGAGTTGGGACATAAGAGAAGACACGAAAAGAACAGAAGGCGGGCTACTCACGTCGGGGTGGTATTCTGATGTGGGGACGATGTGCTGGATGAGGGCCTCCAGGGAGCCAGACAGCAGGTTGCCGTCTTGGAAGAGCAAGGCCTGCAGGATAGACAGCATGTCTCGCTTGCAGTCAAGCCACATCTCCTTCTCCGTGCGACGCATGCTTGCGCTCTGACAGGAACACCCAAAACACGTGCAGCACAAAGCAGGTGGCAGACCGCGTCCCGACTCCAACAACACCAACAGCACAGACCTAGCTTCTCTCCTCCTCTCCCGCTCTCTTCACAGAGTCCGACTGTAGCTTTGTCACAGTGCACCCAGTCGTGTGGTCTTGAACCAAACCTTTCTAAATTGGCTGCAGTTTCACTCCTTTGAGGCTGTTGTAATGCTCTCTGCGGTTGAAACAATTGCAATTATTTAATATCACTAAGATGCCTTCAACAAAGAAAAGTGATGCTCAAGTAGTTTTCGTAAGGTTCATGTCAAAGAGTTAGGAGACGTTGCTCTAGCGCTTGTAGACACTCAATTTTCCCTGCACTGAAGAAAATCGGCAGTCCTGTTTTTCCATCTATCTCAAGATATTCCACAGAAAAAGCAGGCACAACCTGCACACGCGTTCGACAAGACTTCTGAAAGTCACTCCAAGCAGATGGCTCCGAAGGAACGTCTCCACACAAGTAAAGATTTCTCCAACTCGGCAGAAAGGATCTGTTACAGGGGACTGCTATTCCACAAGGCGCTGTGCGCTCTTCGGCCTTAAGCTCCGCTGAAAAGACTCACACGCTGAGCCCTGGCTGGCGGGTTGCAACACCTGAGTGCGGTTGGCAACAACTGGGGCCAGGGATCTGGCTGCCAGGGGACGATAACAACAGGAGTTCAAGGCCTGCGGTAGACTGCCACCGAGGAGGTCCGCACAAGCGACCTTCCAAGCTGAGACTCTCTGAAGGTCTGCTCTCGGCCACGGGCCCGCGCTAAGTTTTAAGGGTGGCCGTGTAGCGGAGTGACATTAGCAGGGCAAACAGCCGCCGCTTGCCTGTCCCTCCTCTTTCTGACTGCCTGCCTATTTGCTGCCGCGCGGCGACGCTGGCCTAGGGCCCATAACGAAGCAGGCCGTAGTGGAAGAAAGGCGACGAAAACGGCACAGAGGCCCTTTGTCTTTCGGCACCAAAGTCAAGTTCTGAGAAGCCGCGCTCCCTCGCTGTTTCCACGCACCGGGAACGGACAAGGGATTAAAGCCATGTCGCACATAGGCAGAACAATGGCATGGGCACCTAGGGCCCAAAAATAGAACCGGATTCGTGTTTTCGGTCAAGTTGGAACCCGTGAGGTGTGTGTGGTAGCGCCACGGTGATCAACGCTCTTGTTGACAAGGTCAGGCCGTTGTCAACACTTGCCATTTTCACGGTCAGCGGGCAGTTCGGCCATCATGGCAACTTTTGGTGGTACGCAGCGAAAAGTCTTTCCATAAACTACGCACTTGCTTCCTCTGTATTTTACATAGATTCATCGAGCGCTTCATTAATAAAGCATTACAGTTCTAAACGTATGTCATCGTGCTTCTGTAATTCATCCCAGTGATCATGCGTTTACTGTGCAAACGGAAAAATAAATGCTATCCAAAATTCTGATTAATTTCCGTTTCATATTTTCAAGACAGACAATCCAGAGCAAAGCTGAAGGAGTCATGATGTATTAAGAAACCAGGGCCCGTATTCACAACGGCGATTTATCTTTTTAACACTCGATTTATCCCCTAGCCCCGCGTTATCTTGATCGGTTAGATAAGGTACGCTCGTCAGAGGATCCTAGGTTGCGCTTTGCTATGTATACTGGTTTCCAGCCAAGGGAGAGCGGAACAGGCAGTTGGAATCGTCTGAGTTTAGAGATAAATCGGAGTTAACATAAATCGCCGATAAATCGCCGTTGTGAATACGGGCCCTGGAGATTATGTTAGACGGCTACAAATATCAACAAGACATTTTTCACATCAATCGGAACAAAACTTTCTCTTCTAATTATCTACGATTGATGAAAGTCTTCTTGTCTTTTTAGACCGTTGTCTCGCGAGTCTCTTCTTTCCAGACTGAGAGCAGAACACGAGCGGTGACAGATTAAAAATATCATTTTCCTGCAAAGTAAACAGTAAACACGCATGACAATAGCGAAAGTCTCCCTAAATACGTATCAAAGGACTCACCCAAAAAATGTGGTGACGCAAACTTGAAGAAAAATGTGTGACAACAGGCCTTGAGCTAAGACTGGGTTACCAAGCGGCGGCGAAACCTTGAAACTGCTTACTCTGACAAAAACTGTGGTTTGCTTCTCTCGGTCTCTGCATATTTTCCTGCAGTTGCAAAGAGCGGTCCACGCTGGCAGTGCACACCCACTCCTCAATATTTTGCTACCGCCCCCTTGGCGACAAGTGGAGGGAGTGTTGATTTGGGGCCAAGTTCTTGAATCATGTTATCCTAAACAATAATCTCCCGTGACAAAAAAGCCAGACGGCCCCGTCCCAGGAATGCCCCATGTTTGGTCGGAAAAGGGTTTGGGAAGCCGGAAGACAATGCGGCCGCTGCCCCTGGACACAAATCGCTCCACCCGACATAACGCAATCTAAACAAATCGCTCACGCCGAGAAGCACATTACAGCGAGGATGTATCGGATTACACTGACCCTACGTACCACCACACCCTCCGCAGCAGTCAAGGTTTTTTTCTTCTGTGACTACACCACGTAGGCATCGGGCTCCGGTGGGGGGGGGGGGGGGGGGGGGGGGGGGGGGGGAGGGGGGGGGGGGAGGATGGTGAAAAAAGATCTATAGTGAAGACGTTGTCGAAACACTTGAGCATCACCTTTGAATTCTTCGGTCCCTAATTAAACATGATAGATTATATCCTCTTTGGTTTTAAATGCTTTGTACGTAGGCCTACATTTGATCATCCGTCTCATTAAATACAGCATTACCACAGCAAATGAGAAAACAACGCAATGCAATCTTTCGAAAACTAGTTCATGCTTTTCCAGGATTTGCTGGCTTCTGAAGAACCAGGCGGACCATGCGTGGTGAGGTGGGTCAGATGGAACAGCTGTTCGGGCCATGTCAGGCGCACATACAGATAAAAAGTGTGAAGCCAATCGTGGCAATGAATAAGCTAGCCTCTCGAAATCTTCACAGAAGCGTGCAGAGTTATAATACGTCTAAAGTTAAGTTTAAAATAACAAAGTCCGAGTCATGCATTTTGCATACATGTGTGCATACAAGCTAATTACAAGCTGAGTCATATGGTGTATGAGTCATTTTCGACTATTGTTGGCCGATGGCAGTAAAGCTAGCAAGTGAATGAGGTTCCCGTTAGAATATTACGAAAGGGAGGGGCCTCTTCACGGGCATTAATCCTACAATTAGTTCATCTGGATGCAAGCAACTTTTCTAATGCCTTTATACAATAGTTTATGACAACCGAAAAGCAAAGGGTTTAGAGGATTACAGATAAACATATCAATACAGCCATTCCTCATGCCTTTTATACGTACATGTATCACTGTGGACTGCATATCTCTTTGGAACTATAAACTCGAAAGCCAGTAAAACGTTACAATGTTAGATTTTGCTTCATGCACCATTAATCGAGAATTGAAACACACGAATACATCATATTTTAATTATTTTTCAAAATGGCAAGTGATGTGCGTTACTGCAGCAGCGCGAACGGAAACACAGTCACCACCACCAGTAGCATGCGGGATGCAGAGCGTAGAAGAAAAAGCGATAGGTACCGTGCTAGGTAAGTCACTCACATCGTTCTCGTCCAGGTGGGGCAACTGACCCTCGTAGCCAGTGCCCGCCATGTCAAACATCTGGGCCAGCGTCAGCATTTGGGGGCCAACGCTTTGCTGCAACACACAAAGAGAGAAACACAAAGTTAGCTATGGGGCGAATATCAAGAAGATATGCCACTTACAGTGCAAAACAGGCAATAATCCCTCAATGCATCATTACCTCCTTCCAATTCTACGGCCTGGCATCCAAAAGAAGAAGAAACATGAACACGACTAGAGGCAGTATGTTTCCAACTAAACCCCGTAATGTCTTTCTCTGACCTCGTAGCCCCGATTTAAGTATGTCATCAACACCATCTGTGTGCAGTCGTTAATTAGTCCGTGCCCTGAACACAAGCCGAGCACGGAGGGAAAGCAAGAAGCCTTGGCCTAGAAAGCTCACAAAGAAGGGTGCTCCAGCTTGCCACAGGGAGGATTACCAAAAAAACGCACTTCCAGATCCTCCGACAGAATGACCTTCCTAACGGAAAAGTTGTTGGCGGGAAAAAGACCGAGATAAGAACGGCAAAAACGAGAAACGGTCTGGCACAGCGGTAACTGGAAACGAACTGTCAGGCCATATGGAGAAAAACGGCTGTGCTGGAACATCTGGAAGCGAAGCAGCTCTTTCAGACCCCAGATGGAAACTCTACCCGAGAGAGGGAGGTGGAAAAAGCACCGACTTAACGAGAGAGCGCTGTCAAGGAAAGGCTGGCGGGGCAAAACGAAGACAAAAGCGAAGAGGTTCACTTCCACAACACTTTACAGTATATCAGAATTTACTTGTCTTTTTAACTGGCTTTCTATGCTGGATGTGACTCTACATGTTTTGACGTTGTTCTAATGATAAATATTGTTTTGAAAGAAACGTTCTCGGAACCCAATTCTGAAAATGAGATCAACGACACCACATTTTCATATTAACTCCTAATCTGTGACAACAAATAAATCTCTACAGTAAATGTATGTTTTACAACCAGCACTCACAAAACGTTTGTTGCACTTCTGAAAAGAACCAAGCATCGCGGCTGAATTTTCCCAAGTCATAAACCAGTCACTTGCTCCGTTATATCCTTGACTCAGGGTTAAAAAGCATCACCAAAAAAGTTTTTGATATGTGAAGACTCGACCAGTTCCATCTCATTCTAACGTCATCAGTCACAAAACCACGTACCGAAAGGCCGAAGAACTGAATACGCATGGTGAGGATTCTCCAGCAGTCCTGTCTATCAATCCATTCACTCGAGTCCTCAAACTCCCATTGCGAATTTCCCGAACAGGCAGAGCTCTATATACAAATGTACGAGTGATTTCGAGTGGTGGGGGGTCGAAGGAAGTAAGGCGGGCGTCGCGTGCTTGCTGGCCCTGTGCATTCAGGAGAAACCCAGTCCAGTCATAACGGCCTGCCTTCCTGACCCAGAGGCTTTCCCCGGGCAACAGGAGATTCGGGAAAATCGCGATGATGGGGAAGAAGCGTGGCTTCTACGTCACCACGTCCTTGTCTCCACAGGCACGCAGGCAGGGCGTGATGCCCTGCAGTTCCGGAAGGTTGCCATATTTGGCAACATGCAGGCGTGCTCATCTTATCACCCAACTTCCTGCAGGGCAAACGCCACCAGCGACATCCAATGAGAAAAAACTCAAGATGTTCTTCATCAGCGTATTAATAGCATTCAAAGTCATAACGGGAATTAGTCTGTATGCTATCATTAGCGTTAACTATGAATTACGTTCCTTTTTATCTTCAAGAATATCATGTAAACGTTCCTGGATCACCACCCCAAAAGATAATCCTACACAGCTTCCTTTTTCCTTCGTCAACAAATTTGGGTTCGATGTCAATCGCCTTCGCCTGTTCCCTCCAACTTCAAAGCATCTTCACATCTATTACATTTGATTACTGACACACTTCCCTGTGACACCTCTCTCCCCGCCCCCTCTCCTTTGCCCTTGGTTCTCGACAAACCCCCCACCCCTACCCCCAAAGAACAGCTTTACAGGATTTGACCCGTACGTCCAAGACAAGGCAATGCACGTGGGCGAAGATTTCAAAGGCGGACACTGTTAGACCTTGTGAAGGCGGGAAATATCTACAGATCTGCGTCTTCCAGAAATTTCGAACGACAGTGGTTACATTGAGGAGCGGGAGAATCAGTAGCGTTGCAAAGAACAGTGGATTCAGTGTGGAGGAAACAAAGCGGAAGCGGCGACATTTCCACCAGCTGTCTTTGCTTAGTTTGACCTACTCATTACAATCTGGCTTTCGCAAGTCTCTCTGTCTCTGTGTTTCTCTCTCTCTCTCTCTCTCTCTCTCTCTATATATATATATATATATATATATATATATATATCTTTATCTCTCTATTTATCTCTCTATCTCTCTCTCCCTCTCTATCTATCTATCCATCTATCTATCCATCCATCTATCCATCCATCCATCTATCCATCCATCTATCCATCCATCTATCCATCCATCCATCTATCTATCTATCCATCCATCCATCCATCCATCCATCATCTATCTATCACACACACACACACGCGCGCGCGCGCGCGCGCGCACACTCTCCTTCAATCGAGCAGAATTCAGATCTATGCTCCAAAATTATTGCATTTTTACCTTTGGTTCGCACAATTTACACGGACAGAAATGAAAAGGGTCTATAAATAATTTCACGTCAAAACGAGTCATCATCACAGGGTTTTCGTTCGAAAACTGGGGTCTCTTTCGATTCAGAGTCATGGACAATACATATTCAAATTCGCGTCATAACAGGAAGCATTACTATATAGAGGTATATTTCTGGTCAGCAGCCAAATTCAAATTTGAAAGCAAGGGAATGCACACTGCGCATCATCGTCACACCAGGAAAGCAACACTTGAGGCTCCTTGGCCTGTTAGTCAGCAAGGCACTTGGAGGTGGATGACTGGCCCAGCCTGTTGCGACTCGACCGCAGAGACTGGCTATTGGGAATTTTTGGCTATCGTGAGCATTTCGCCTGAAAAGCAGCCAAATGTTGAACATGAGCGTACATTCTCACTTTAGACGTGCACGCCCTAGCTGTCGGGGGACACTGCTCGAGGCCCTTTGCCTCACTGCATTGGAGTGAATTTGGCAGCTTCCCCTTCCTCGATAAATACGCTCGACCGTACACGCACTCCAGCTCATTTTGTCGTGCTCTTTTCGGGGTGGGTGACTCATCCTCTAGCGACAAAAACTCCGAGGGCGTCGCACAGCAACAGTGCCTTGCCCTTGATCCGTCTTTGCAGACCGATCTGAAATGAACGTTTACGGGTGTTGAGATAACGGCAGGTGTCCGAGATTGTTAGCGGGATTTCCTCGTCACATTGACATGTTTTTTCCAGACCCGTCCCTTTCTAAGCTGAAATGCATTTTGTGACCACTGAAGTAAAAACCTCTCTCTCTTTCTCTCTCTCCCTCCCCCCCCCTCTTCCCCCCCCCCCCCTCTCTCTCTCTCTCTTTCCCCAACCCCTCTCTCCCTCCTCTCCCCCTCTCTCGCTCCCCCCTCTCTCTCTCTCCCCCCCCCCCTCTCTCTCCCTCCCCTCCCCCTCTCTCTCCCTTCTACCCCCCCCTCTCTACCCCCCCCTCTCTCCCTCCCTCCCTCTCTCTCTCTCTCTCTCTCTCTCTCTCTCTCTCTCTCTCTCTCTCTCTCTCTCTCTCCCTATCTGTCTGTCTCCCTCTCTGTCTCTCCCTCTGTCTCTCTCTCCCTCTGTCTCTCTCTCCCTCTCTCTCTCTCTCTCTCTCTCTCTCTCTCTCAGCCACTAACATTTCAATTGTGACCCTGCATGAGAGACAAGGATAAGTACGAAAAACATTTTTTGAGAAAACGCCGTGTAAAGTTATCATCGCATTAAGTCACATAAACATTTTCCTGGGTATTACGTCACTATAACAAAAAAGGAATATTTCCTCTATGAATATGCTGTGTGTGTGTGTGCGTGTGTGCGTGCGTGCGGGAGTGCGTGCGTGCGTGCGTGCGTGTGTGTGTGTGTGTTTTGTGTTTCTATGTTATAGAAAATGTATGAATAAACAAATAATATCGTGGTTGAAATATTTTATTTGGTCATTTTTCGTACTTTGGCAATTGTTTCTTCATGCACGGTCCCAATTCATACTACATCGCCGCCTGTCATCTTTCCTGTTCTTTTATTCCTCCCTCTAACAGAGCCTTCTTTTTCCATATCAATTTACATTTTGCGTAATGAGAAGTACTCGCAAGAACAGACGGATTGCTTTATTGCCATCTCGGGATACTAAATAAAACATAATATATGTTAACATGCTGCTACAATAACCTCATACAGAAGACATTCTTGAACTCGACCAACTTCGGCACTCGCTGACCGCTCGCTATTTGACCGCTGTCTGGAAAGAGCACTGTTCCCCAAGGGTCATGGGTCCCATCAAACAGTCAGTTCACAGTGCGGGGTGCACCGAAGCGCAATGCAGTCAAACCACCGCCCCGAGTCGCCCCGAGTCGCCACGAGTCCAAGTCAACGAGGCCGGACGGTTGTCCCGTGTCCACAGGCTTCCTTCCAGTGTGCATGTTGTCAGCTTGCTGACGGGCGCGCTGTCTGACGACAAGTTGTCACTCTAGGGGGGGCGCAGGTGCTGGGAGAAGAGGACCCACTGTTCTAGGAATGCAAAAGCTACTGTGTGGACTGCTGAGAAGTTCAAGTGCAACAACAGAAATAGAAAATGTCGTCTGCAAAGAGAAGCAGCAATAGCTGTTGCCTGGGGCTGGGTTCCGAGACCACATGGGGAGCCACCCCGAGAGATTACGACGCTGCCAGAGCAAGGGCAAGAGGGAAGAGCAAGAATAGCGGTGGGGTCGAAACAGGCGGCAGGGAGAAGAGGAGGCAGGAAGGTATGTCCATTCTGTACGCCTTAGTTCCCCGGAGCAAATCATGAATTTTTCAAAACAAGTCGACAAATGGCATTACGTTTTCTTTTCCTAAAGGGGGCTTATCCCGGAATCTTTTCTTTGTTTATCCATTGTCGAGTGCCTCATTCGAACATTCTTAGGGCGGTCGCCACAACTTTTCATTGTTTTCGGCATTCTGAAGTTGTCGATCATGTTTCACCACAATCCCAGCACTCACAACCCCAATAATCGGCTAAAAACCCACTTTGCTCCGACAAGCGACCCAGGTTGCTTTCAAAGCATGCAAAGATGTTTTGACAACCTAGATAGACAATGAAGAAACTATCTGCACTTTGGCCTCGGGGGCCATAAGGGGTAAAGGTTGAATGTAAGGGCAAGCCACCGAGTATTATTATAGATCGCAAGAGGGAGAGAGACGGGAAACCGTGTAGGCAGGCAAGGAGACTGGTGGACAGGCAGGAAGGCAGACAGGCAGGAAGACAGGAATGAAAGCAGATTGGAAGGAAGGCAGATAGTAGGAAAGAAGGTAGGGAGGCAGACAAGCAAGGGGGGGGGGGAGGGGGAGGAGGAGGAAGGCAATAGAAAGGCAGAGAGGCAGGAAGATAGGCAGGGAGACAGGCGGGAAACTGGCAGGAAGAAAAACAGGCGAGAGGCAGAGAGTGTGGAACGCAGCTGGCAGAAAGGCAGAAGGAGACGGCGTGGGCGAAACAAGTGGTCATTGCAGACGATCAGATCACGACGGCAGTGCGGTGCTCCAGGCTTTGGACTCGTGGAGCAGTCAAGCGAATGCGACGGTGGAGACTGAACGACGGCAACTTGCCCCGACACTGACCTCGACCAAAGCCTAGAGCTGAAGAAGCTCAAGCGCTCCAATCAGCCGCCAGGAAAGACGCTTGGCGAGGTGACAAGGTTCGAAGACGAGGAGGTATTGCACGCATTCTTGTGGGGCCATCCTTCACACACGCGAAGTATCGCCAGCAAGCGGCACAGAACTAGAAGTCTTTACTTTCTTTGGACCACCACAACTGCTGAGGCTGCTTGGCATTTCGCCTCCAGCCAAGAACGCACGCCGTATTCCCATCAGCCTTAGGAATGCACTGTCCAAGTACCCGTAAATAGACCGTGTAAACACAGGAATCGTGCTTCAGCCTTAAGAACCATTAGTTTTCGCCTTTTTATTTCTTTACGCTTGACGTAGAATAGACTCCTAGAGATGTCAGTCAAAACAAACTTGATTTCAAGTTTGACGCTTTGTATCTTAACTTTTGCCAGAGAATTTGACAGTTGACCTTCAAGTTTAATAAAGGGTAAATACTTGGGCACTCACAAAACCCCCTTCTAGAACGTAAACAGAAAAACGCAAATGTTCTGGCTTTCGCGGTGTGAGCTGGAAACAGTTCTGACAGCCCGTGTTTCAGGCAATCTTCCGTAGCGATTCGAGGAAGCGCCAAGGCGAAGGCAAGCGTGACACGGAAGCCAAAATTACCTCGCCCCCAAGTAATCCAAGTACTTCACGACTGGCTTCCCTTTGCAAAAACACCAACTCCGTTGCCTCCGCCCAGGGGCATTGGTGATAAACTTCACAACACGAAGTCGAAGGAGGAAGGTAAAAATAGCACACGGGCTTTAGAGGCACGGACTGATGCTCAAGGGAACTCCTCTGGCATTCCCCGGAGTCGAATTCCATCTCCGCGGAAGTTGGTGAGGGCTGCAAAGTGAACGCTGAAAATTTCCCTCACCCGAGAATAGGCACGCAGAAAGTTCAGTCTAGTGTGGAGGCCAGGATTTTGCATTACACTCCCGCGCTCGGTTCAGTTTTGATTTTTTTTTTTTAGTTTGATGTTTCACGCGCGTCCATTTATGTAGGAAGCTACCCCGTTTAGGAGAGAATACACACAGAGCGAGAGAGAGAGAGAGAGAGAGAGAGAGAGAGAGAGAGAGAGAGAGAGAGAGAGAGAGAGACAGAGAGAGAGAGAGACAGACAGACAGAGACAGAGAGACAGAGACAGAGAGAGAGAGAGAGAGGGGGGAGGGGGTGCGAGCGTGCGAGCGTGCGAGCGTGCGAGCGTGCGTGCGCGCGCGCGCGCGTGCATGTTTGTTGTAATAATAAGTGTCAATCTATGTTCCTTCTTGAATACAGTCAGCCTCTTTTCTTAAGGCATTCCTATTTATTATCCTTCAAACACTGGAGTTGCTGCCAGAATTCTCACGCCAGCCCGAGAGTCGGCCTTGTCTGCTCTCGAACTTGACCGAGCAGCATTTGCCTTGGCCTGTGTCAACAGCAGGCGTTTGCAAGGATCTGGTCTGACGGGCCCGTCTTGCCTCTCGGGCTGCAGTCTCACGCAGGCAAACACACTCCTCTTCAGCAACACCATCGCCCTTTCAACTTTTCAACGTTTGACGCGTTTTTACCAACACCCCCCACTGCAACGCTTACCGAGGACGTACAGTCAAATAAAAGGAACTAGGCGGTGGCCGGAACGAGAAAGACAGAAAGAGACGACGGGGAAGCAATCGACGACTTCTATTTACCGATGCGAATGTGAAAACGTTGGAGACTGGGTGTATTACGAACAGCGTGAGGACTACACCCAAAGCCAACACAGTAGAAGTCACATCTGTTACACCTTTGCAGCAACGCGCACTTGCCAACGCGCTGGTGGCGCTGGGGAGGGAAAGAAAGGGGACGGGAAGAAAGGGGAGGGAAAGAAAGGGGATGGGAAGAAAGGGGAGTGATTGTTGCGGCCTGCTCGCTATTATTTACTCAGCGTGGAAGGCGCGTTTCCAGACGAAAGCATCGAAAAAGAGGAGACTGGAAACATGCCGGCCACAGGTGACGCCAAGACCAGCTCGAGGGCGATGGAGGAGCAGCACGAGACACACGTGCTACCTATATCGACTGCCTCGTGCAGGAGAGAACCGCACTCCGCGAAGCCAAAGGGGCCGAACAGGGGCCAGGAGAGAAAACCAACCGCCAACATGGCGGCAACGGAAGCTCTCACTCCATCAGCATACCACCTCCAGACCACGCAGACACCTCAGCTACAGCAAGTCGTGAGGGGAAGGGAGCTACTGAGGGGCTGAGCGCCCCGGGCCACAGCTGGCTCGAGTCTGGGGTCTGGGGCTGCTTGGGGCCGTCCAGGGGATAGAATCCAGGTTGGATCTGCCTAGCCATGGGAGACAATCCTGCCAAACCGCCGCCAGCCCGCCTGCCCACGTCCCATTAACCCTGACTGACAGCCAACCCACGACTCATTAACCCTTGCGATCCCGCTACGACGACCTCGTTATTCCGGTCAACACTGCACGACTTCGCCCAAGCTTTTTGCCACGTGTCATGGGCGGAGTGTTAGCTTTCAGAGAAAAAAATTTTACTGGCCAAAAACCAAAACAAAAACAAAAAGAAACTGAATACAAACAGCAACACAACAAAGCGTCCTGACTGGAATAATGTTTATAGACTGTTTTGAATACATTCCTTCTCACACCAGCTTAAGGCAGATGAATTTTAAGTTTCTACCTCAAGTACCCAACAGTAATGTGTACTTTAAGAAATAAAATATATGATCCATTATTAAAACTAACAGCATTTTGATGTCTGTCTGTCTGTCTGTCTGTCTGTCTGTCTCTCTCTCTCTCTCTCTCTCTCTCTCTCTCTCTCTCTCTCTCTCTCTCTCTCTCTCTCTGTTATATTGATATGCTCGGCACTCTCTCCAAAACAACAGATCTTGATTCAAGGGGTCATTGTGAAACATGATGCACTACTTCCTAAAACTGTCCTCGTGTGGTAGAGTGCACAAAGCGTGAGGTTCACGCCTGGTGTCGCCTTGTTCCCTCTACCGTCGTGTCCCTTGCAGGACGCTGCACGCGTGCAACTGCAAGTGCAGTACAATTAGTCTTCAAGTGGCGGATCACCATTTCAAGGCGCAGCCCACAGCCCCAGTCATGGCCTACTTCACTGGGTGGCGCCTCTTGAGAGGATCTGATCCCATTCACAAGACTGCCTGCCATGGAAAGTTAGTGAGTGCATTCTCCCACACTCTTTGATAAGGCCAAGGTCTAGTTCTCCAACCGCCGCCCCCCCCCCCCCCCCTCTCTCTCTCTCTCTCTCTCTCTCTCAAAATATCCTTCATAACACAAATCCCTTTTTCTTCCAGCAAAACACCGCTCTAATTCAATTTATGGTGAAATCTCTCGCGTCCGTCATCGTGAGAGCCAAGGCCTGCCACACGAAATTGGAAAGTGTAGATAGTAGCTGACTCAATTACCCGACAACCCCCAATTTTCCCTCCATCGCTCACTTCCCCCACTACCCTTCACCTCTTAAGTTCTTCCCACACCCCTGCGGTGCCACCACGTCTCCAAGACGTCTGGAGCGGTGGCTGGTAGGCCAACAGGCGGCGCCGGTATTGTCCTCAGCAGCCAGACGGTGGCAGCCAGTCCCAAGTCTTGGACAGAGCATCTCTCATGACTCCCGCCAACAAAGCTGTGAAATCTTCCACTAGTAGACTCGGGGACCAGTGGTTATCGCTCCACAAACAGGGGCCCCCTTTCACAACACACAGCGCGATAGGGAAACCAAAATGTTTTGGGAGGCGCATACCCACCACGAGACTCCAGAGATGACGACTGCGTGATAAGAGACGGTGACGTTGAGAGACGTGGCGGCAGGAGACCTCAATGGCCGGCGCCAGCCAGACACGGTGGCTTGCAAAAATACACTTGGAGGAGAAATAATGGCCACGTGTTGGCAGCGTATGGCAATAATTACACAGACTGAGAGAAAAACAAGCTCGCCTGATCAAACTAACTTTCGCGCCTAGCATATCCTCCTCTGCTTCTGAGTGCCAAGCCGGAGATGGGAGGGGTGAAATCATGGCTTATGGGGAAGAACTTTCACGCTGTGGGCTGTTTGCAAAGGAGAGATTAGACACGACTGACAGGACCAGACCAGGAATTATTCGATTTTATTCGCATCAATCTAAGTCTGATGACTTCTTCCCAGCGATTCAATCAGTCCGCATGACCGGTCTCCTTTGGGCAGAGGCTTTCCAACGGCAAAACACTCCTTCCACATGTGTCCACTAATGCAAACTGGCGTGGCGGGAAAATGCCATTACATGTCCATCGAATTCACTTAGAAGCCCAGCAATGAGCTGGGATGAGGTTACAGGACACATCAAAGCGTGGGTGCGTCAGGCGGCAGCTCGGCTTGCAGACTCGGGCTTCAGGGTAAGTGGGGAAATAAATTATTACAAAGCAAGTCCCGGTGTGACATCGCCGATGGTAACTTCATCGCGCATGGTTCTGCGCATGCGTCAAAACCGAAAGTGACGCGTGTATCGCGCCTTGTTCAAAGGTGATGTGCCGCGAGACTTTAGATTTTGTGTTTTTCGGTCAATAAATGAACACATTGACCGAAAAACACAAAATCTAAAGTCTCGCGGCACATCACCTTTGAACAAGGCGCGATACACGCGTCACTTTCGGTTTTGACGCATGCGCAGAACCATGCGCGATGAGTTACCATCGGCGATGTCACACCAGCGCTGGAGGCCTGTGATGTCTGCCGAGGAAGAAGACGTCGATACAAAACTCGGTCAAGTCCGGGAATCTTAATGAAGAAATTTATCTGAATCTTAAATAACCTCAGAAGATTTCATTTCAGCTGATACGTACAGAGTAACAGATTGGATTTATCAAGGATGTTTTTTTTTCTCTCTCTCTCTCGACAATCCGACACCGAAGACGTCACTAAGGAATTAAACACGAGTGTTGGATTTCACTTCAGCTCCTAATGAAAATCTCGCTCTCTACCACCTTTTCACTTTTTTCTCATTAATTCACACACTCGCTTGCTAAACTCTCTCTCTCTCTCTCTCTCTCTCTCTCTCTCTCTCTCTCTCTCTCTCTCTCTCTCTCTCTCTCCCTCCCTCTCTCTCTCTCTCTCTCTCTCTCTCTCTCTCTCTCTCTCCACGATGGGTCGTCGGCCGAAATAAAGTCAGTCAGTCAGTCAATCAGTCAATCAATCAATCAATCAATCAATCAATCAATCAATCAATCAATCAATCAATCAATCAATCAATCTCTCTCTCCTCAACACCTACAAGCTTACAGAA
The DNA here is from genome assembly GCA_034096865.1 of Theodoxus fluviatilis. Classification (NCBI taxonomy): domain Eukaryota; kingdom Metazoa; phylum Mollusca; class Gastropoda; order Cycloneritida; family Neritidae; genus Theodoxus; species Theodoxus fluviatilis. Next base: position 57,970 of record JAWQFJ010003039.1, read on the forward strand.
TCAAATCGACTGCCTTGTACATATATCTAAGACCTTGAACTTGTATGTAAATACAGAAAAGACCAAGGTCATGGTGTACCGACGAGGTGGCCACCTAGCTGCGGAAACAAAGATGGCGCCTTGACGGAAAAGCTTTGGACATTGTAAAAATGTACACATACCTGGGATTTAAGTTTACAACGAAACTGTCCATTGATGCCGCAATAGAAGTTAATACCGTCAGAGGAAAACAACAGGGGGTTCATATACTGAAAACACTAAGGAATCTTCGCAGTTCTAGTACTACTGTATTTATTAAGCTTTTTGATTCTCAAGTGCTGCCATCAGTTCTGTATGGAGCAGAAGTCTGAACTATGGGGTCTGAGAAAAGACCTGAATGTAGATAAAGCACACACTTTTGTTATGTAAAAAGTTTTTAGGGTTGAGTGTGAGAACACCAAACTACCTGGTCTACGGAGACCTTGGAAGGTTTCCACTCTCACTTAACAGTTGCATTAGGGTAATCCGATACTGGCTGAAACTAAATAGAATGAGCGCAGACAGACTGCCCAAATAAGCCTACCTAATGTTACTCAGGTCTAATATCAGAGGCAAACGAAACTGGGTAGAGAATGTCAAAACATATCTCGACTCTATGGGTTTTAGCTACGTGTGGATGAATGGTGGCGTAGGAGATGAGAAACGCTTCTTAATGCAATTAAAGCAAAGGATGAAGGATTGCTACCAACAAGAATGGAACAGCAAAAATACGAGTTCCCAAAGGTACAAGTGGTACTCAACCTTCAAAGAACATCTAGGTTTAGAAAAGTATTTAGACTTTCTGGATATTAGGAAATTTCGAGACCAATTTATCCGATTTCGATTCGGAATTAATGAGTTAAAGATTAACATGATTTACAGAAATGTACAAGACCAGTTATGTCCATTTTGCAGGGAAAAGGAAGATGAAACTCATTTCCTGATCACATGTAAAGCATATGACCCTCTAAGAGTAAAATACATTGAACATTTCCTAGACAAGAGAGCAAATGGAAAGACAGGTGCTCATCTATTCAAAGGAAAAGTAAAGAAAATAATAGCAGTATCGATATAGATATATTATGCCTTTAAGATGAGGAAGCAGAAACTAGAGCAAATCGAAAGCCTCTCACACTGAGGCGTGAATATTGATGTTTGCTTAATGGAAATTTTAGTCCATACGAGAAAATTTCATTTGGGTTATCTCATGTCGCAGTTGTGTTGACCATGTGCTTGCAATAGGCCGACGGCCAAAGCAATAAAGTTCAGTTCAGTTCAGTTTCTCTCTCTCACACGCACAAATACACACACGCACACGCACAAACACACACACGCGCGCGCGCGCACGCACACGCACATGCACATTAGTTGACGACTTTATATAAACCTGTTTCGCTGTGGGATGCCGACATCGCGCAAACACGGCGGCCATTTTTCACACAGGGGAAGCAATAGCTGTCAAGTAGAGCATTATTTGGCAGTTCCTCAATTCAGTAGAAAAAGACCTCCAGGGCGGCAAAGCAAGGAATGGACCACTTGAATTGCATCATTACAGTGGGGAAAGACCTGGGCACTCAGTCTTCTCATGAAAACATTTCCTGGGCCTTGCAGTAGCTATGGCTGGAAAGAAATCTGTCGACTGGATTGTTTGTCTGCCTCAAGGAGCAACTTCACAGGTTGGTAGACAATGGTCACAGTCCAACTAATAAAACAGGTTAAAAAACCCCATCAAGTATTACATCTACATGTATGTAACACTATGAAAAGATTACCAGCAAAGATCATGTCACTTCCTAAAACTGCTATCCAGCCAGAAGAGCTCGCAGCGTACCACTTTCACAAGAATTGACGATTAGGCATCTCTTCCTGAATTTCGACTTCGATATGTGGTGAATAAACATCAAACGCGCATTCCTGCATGAGTTTTGCATCTCATTCGCTGGTGCGGAGTCTAGACGCGCCGTAAAATTTTACGTGGCAACACCTCACAGCAGGCAGTAAACCACCCAGTCCGCTCTCTCTCTCCCCTGCATTCCAGGGCATGCAACTTACCTCACCCCGGGTGCCGGCAGGTGAAGCGCTTTCCTCCCTCGAGGACCGATCTCCGTGTGGTGAGGGGAGCTTTTCGCGACGAGGAGTAACACTCGATCCCCAAAAAGTCAGCGATTTACATTCCAGGTCGGAGCTCCTCCCACCCTCCCGCCTATCCCTCCCCACCGAACAAGCTGTGCTCAGCCAGGCGTGAGGCGGAGGGTGCTTTTGAAGCAATTGTTTCCCTTGACCTCCATGCATGACTGCCTTGCATACTCCCGCAGCTCGCAGCCCCCGTACAGTACAGTACAGCACGGCACAGTACAGTACAGTACAGCACAGCACAGCACAGCACAGCACAGTACAGCACAGTACAGCACAGTACAGCACAGTTCAGCACAGTACAACACCACCGTGAATCACCGTCTGAGGGTCGCCAGCTCTCACACTCCGGACCGCCCTGGCAGTTTGCAATGGTCACACGCTGTGAGTAACACCAAAGGGTAACGCCTAGGGATGACCCCGGAGACTCCAACAGAAAATGCTCTCGTTGCTGTCAGCTGCCAATCTGATCGAAGTGAGGTTTAAGTTCTGTAGCCTCTGGATAGGAAGAGTCTTACCTGCTTCAAAAGAGAACAGTAATATACAATTATATTCGCTTTTTGCGATGTAACTTCGTAAGACTTGGGGGGCGGAGCTGGAAACGTAGCAATGTTCTTTGAGGCTCGGCGTACGGTTGTTGTTGAAAATCGTTCCGTGTAGCGTGACTACTCGGGTTAAGACTGCCGCAATCTATGTAGAACTGACCTTAGCCTGCATTCTTGATGGATTTTGATCCAGCTGCCGCAACATCAGAATTACAAATGCCCCAGCAACTTGACAACACGGCCAGATCAGCAGGTATGCAAATCGTATTCAAGATAGGGTTTCAGTCAGTCACAGGCAGGCATAGCTGTCCCCCATTAGACAGTCACAATGCTGCGAATGGAAAACTACGCAGGCTGCTTTCACCAGGAACATGCTGGGACAGGCCCCCCAGGGGAAAGTCCCGAATAAACTCCGTCCCTGAAAAGTTTTGTTTACTTAGCGGCTCACCTCCATTTCTTTTCGCACAGGACTTCTAGATTCGCTGTAGTGTTGAACCAAGGTGAAATAACTTTTTCCCAGTGTGTAGTCCTTTCAAAGGAATAAGCAAAAATGTCATGAAGCAGGTGCTATACTTTTTTTTCTTTTCTTTTTGTCTTTTTTTTTTTTTTTTTTTTTTTTTGGGGGGGGGGGGGGGGGGGGGGGGCAATTACAGTCTAGCCAGTACTTTCCTGGACTGAGGCTCCATCGGGGAAAGCAATACAAGGAAAAGGATAAAACTGTTCAACCTTAACGCAACCGCACGCATTTATTCCTCATCGAGCGCACACACTCTTTCCACAACGCGCTTCACAAGCACTTTGTAAAGAACTTGTGCAAGCCCTGGAAACTCCACATTCGCTGTGCACACTGCCACGGCCTAGTTACACGGGACAGACACACCACTCGAATCCCTGTCCTCTGTGTGCATAGCGTGCAGGCAGAGAGGGAGAGTGGGGAAACAACACTCCGCTATATGACGAAAAGCTAGGACTCAAGATTCACACATTCGCCTACCCGCCAAGTTTCCCACGGTTTCGGGTGTGTGACGAAACGACTCTCTACCTGGGACCAAAGTTTGCTGGGTCGACTTGCATCACAGGCAGTCGGGGCAGTGCGAAACTTCCTTGCCAGCAGCGGGGGGACAGTGGCTGTTTGTTCCACTACAGCTAGCGCGACCCGTCCTCACAAAACGACGATACACACACCGTGGGAAGGCAGCTACTGTTATTGTGTAGAGCTCAGACCACCATGAGCCTCTCCATTGATAAGGCAGCCCGCTAACCTACTTGAAGCAGTCCTATCATTCAACAATTCACAAAAGATAAATGTTTTCACGTGAATAAATGAACACTGTATTTCTTAAAAAGATAATGGTGAAACACTAGAGCAAGGAACGTGACGAGGAATAAAGGCTAAATAGTTCTTTGATAAGAGTATGAAACAAAACGGTTCTTCTGATATTAGATGAGACATGTCACATTATGCTGTAAAAAAAATGAAACAAAAACAACAAGCCACGAGAACGAGAGAGAGAGAGAGAGAGAGAGAGAGAGAGAGAGAGAGAGAGAGAGAGAGAGAGAGAGACAGACAGACAGACAGACAGACAGACAGACAGAAGGAGGGGGGGGGGGGGAGAACGGAGGAGGAGGACGGAGGGGGAGGAAGAAGGAGGGGGAGGAAGAAGGAGGGGGACGAAGGAGGAGGGGGAGGAAGGGGGAGGGGGAGGAAGAAGGGGGAGGAAAAAGGAGGGGGAGGAAGAAGGAGGGGGAGGAAGAAGGGGGAGGAAAAAGGAGGGGGAGGAAGAAGGAGGGGGAGGAAGAAGGGGGAGGAAAAAGGAGGGGGAGGAAGAAGGAGGGGGAGGAAGAAGGAGGGGAACGAAGAAGAAGGAGGAGGAGGAGGAACAAGAAGAAGGAGGAACAAGGAGAAGGAGGAACAAGGAGAAGGAGGAGGACGAAGAAGGGGGAGAAGGAAGGGTGGTATATGTTAAAACTTCATGAGTATGAGGATACACCAGGTTACATATATGCGCATATGTTTCTAAGATAGTATGGAGAAGTAAAAAGTGTGTACTCACCCTTCGCCTGTCTTCTGGAGATTTGTCTTGTGCGATGGTCCCGAATATCGTCGGCTGAAAGTAAACAAACAAAGCTTCCTGTTGATTCTGTTCAACCTTCACAGGGCTTGAGTAAACAACACTGGATTCTCTCGCTCACCCAAGCAAGTTCTCGTTCGAGCCTGCGCTCTCTTATGTCCGGCACCAGCATCCCTCAAAGCCTCGCGACAACAACGGGCAAGAACATCGGGAGAAAGCGGCGGATGAGGGAAAAGCTTCCTACCACGTACCAACATGTTCCAAATCTCTGTTTACAGGTTCATCTGTGACGATCCCGTGTCTCTCTTCTCTCAAAAGTCTTGCTAGCCACCAATGACGCAGAAACTGGCAGCGGCCTTTCAAAATAGAGGAAGACTTGCAGAGAGCTCTATCTGATTGGTCTGCGAGCCTGGAAATGGGGAGGGAAGCGGGGAGGGGGATGCAGATTAGGGAGGGGGGTCGAGAGAAGAAGGGAGGGTTGTGCCGAGTTCAGGCCGTCGAGCGGCCAATGAGGGAAGTGGGAAGTGTAGGGTCGGGAGGGGGAGGAAAAAAAACGGTGGGGGGTGGGAGCCGGGAGAGAAAGGGAAGGGGGGGGGGGGGGGGAATCAGGAGAGCCACCAGAATGAAGTGGGGGAGGAAGTTTTCATGCTTGCTCTTCTCTCTCGCGAAGCTGAACCGAGCTGAAGGCGGAAGATAAGGGCGGCAGCTCCAAGCAGTAGCATTCTCGGAGTCTGGCGCTAGGCCAGCTCTCTCATTCCTCCCACTCAACGCTCGTCTACCACACTCACGCCTGCAGGCCGAACTTCTGAGGCCTCTCCCTGCCCCGCAATAAGCATCAATCTTGGCACCCAGCGGCCACCGCCTGCACAGGCGATGGCAACCTAGAGGGGTAAAGATGAACTCACTGGGCGGGACCCAACACCTCGGAAACTGACCTCAACACCGAAAGGCTGTCCGGCAGATGCGGCGCATCAATTACGAAACGCCAGCAGACGGTGTAGTTGTTGGTGATAAAAGTCCCGGGTCGGAAAAAGACTGTTGGTCAGCTGCTAACTCCAGGATGGGAGAAAGAAGATATATTGCTGTAAGCTGACAAGGAACAGAGGAAACCGAAACCGAGTAGGCAGGTGTCATGTCTAGAGTCATACAGAGATGGCAGAGGCTGGTCATCAAATGATTATCACTGCTCGAACCTGAGGCGTTAACAATGATCATTAGCCATGCTGGCGGCCTCGCGCTGGGAGAATAATTACACCGAGCTTGCAGTTCAAATAAAGTCACTCCAGCTGTGGGTCCGGTAATGACCTGAGCGGTTTTCCATGACACCTCACATCAACAACATCGCTCCCCATAGACAGGTGGACGTTGGGCTCGGTTTGCAGGAGTGAACTGACCATAGCAAGCTGGGGGAGCTGCGCGAATCCCGATCCTCTGGGAAGAAGAGAAATGAAGAATCTGTTAATTCGCGGCGAGGCGTGGCAAAGCGCGACTTGTCTTGCATTGAGGTTGGCGAGTCTTGGGAGATGGCACTGACTGACTGACTCACTGCACCTGACTCAGTCTGAGCTGGCGCCTGCTGCTGCTGCCATCGCGGCCACCACTCCCTGCCTTCTCTTGGTAGATCAATACAACCACGACCCTCCCTCAGTTCCTTCCTACCTCTCTTCCTCCCTCTCTCCCTCCCTCTCTCCTTCTTTCTCTCCGGGACCCCCCTGGTTAGACCATTGGGCTGTGCAAGCAATGTGCAGTTAGCCATCGATTTTCAATTCCCGCCCCTCGCCTCCCGTCCTCGCTTCCCGTCACGGCAGGCGGCCCCCGGCGTCGCGTCACCCGAAACGTCAACAGCCTTCAGCCACGGCGCGTTGTGCAATCGCTCTGCAAGACATTGTCGTAGTTGTGGGGTGTTTTCTCCTCCATTAGAATGCAAGAAATCCTCTGCAAGACATCGTCGTAGCTGTGGGGTGTTTCCTCCTCCATTAGAATGCAAGAAATCCTCTGCAAGACATCGTCGTAGCTGTGGGGTGTTTCCTCCTCCATTAGAATGCAAGAAATCCTCTGCAAGACATCGTCGTAGCTGTGGGGTGTTTCCACCTCCGTTAGAATGCAAGAAATCCTCTGCAAGGCATCGTCGTAGCTGTGGGGTGTTTCCTCCTCCATTAGAATGCAAGAAATCACTTACAAGACATCGTCGTAGCTGTGGGGTGTTTCCTCCTCCATTAGAATGCAAGAAATCCTCTGCAAGACATCGTCGTAGCTGTGGGGTGTTTCCTCCTCCATTAGAATGCAAGAAATCATTTACAAGACATCGTCGTAGCTGTGGGGTGTTTCCTCCTCCATTAGAATGCAAGAAATCCTCTGCAAGACATCGTCGTAGCTGTGGGGTGTTTCCTCCTCCATTAGAATGCAAGAAATCCTCTGCAAGACATCGTCGTAGCTGTGGGGTGTTTCCTTCTCCATTAGAATGCAAGAAATCATCTGCAAGACATCGTCGTAGCTGTGGGGTGTTTCCTCCTCCATTAGAATGCAAGAAATCCTCTGCAAGACATCGTCGTAGCTGTGGGGTGTTTCCTCCTCCATTAGAATGCAAGAAATCCTCTGCAAGACATCGTCGTAGCTGTGGGGTGTTTCCTCCTCCATTAGAATGCAAGAAATCCTCTGCAAGACATCGTCGTAGCTGTGGGGTGTTTCCTCCTCCATTAGAATGCAAGAAATCCTCTGCAAGACATCGTCGTAGCTGTGGGGTGTTTCCTCCTCCATTAGAATGCAAGAAATCATTTACAAGACATTGTCGTAGCTGTGGGGTGTTTCCACCTCCATTAGAATGCAAGAAATCATCTGCAAGACATCGTCGTAGCTGTGGGGTGTTTCCACCTCCATTACCATGCAAGAAATCATTTACAAGACATCGTCGTAGCTGTGGGGTGTTTCCTCCTCCATTATAATGCAAGAAATCCTCTGCAAGACATCGTCGTAGCTGTGGGGTGTTTCCTCCTCCATTAGAATGCAAGAAATCCTCTGCAAGACATCGTCGTAGCTGTGGGGTGTTTCCTCCTCCATTAGAATGCAAGAAATCCTCTGCAAGACATCGTCGTAGCTGTGGGGTGTTTCCTCCTCCATTAGAATGCAAGAAATCCTCTGCAAGACATCGTCGTAGCTGTGGGGTGTTTCCTCCTCCATTAGAATGCAAGAAATCCTCTGCAAGACATCGTCGTAGCTGTGGGGTGTTTCCACCTCAATTAAAACAGAAGAAACCCTTTATAAGAAATTACCCGAGCGAGTCCTTTGGAGTAGTTATTATCGCGGGATGAAAAACCTTCGGCAATAACCAAAAGCTACCATGGCAGACTATAAAAAAACATGTATCATTCTAGAATATTCGAAACAGGAAGATTTCCCTATAAAGTGAAACAAGACATTATGGCAGATTGTTTTAAGAGATGCAGTATTTTTATCCCAGTTAAAGAATATTATGGTAAAATATAACTTTAAATCTATTTATTCCAGTCGCAACATCATGCGGTACTTCTATTGAACATTTTTGTGACAACTCCACACAAATTCCCAGACGTGAAAGAGTTATGCTTCCTCAAAAACAAAAACAAAATATGTCCACACGAGGTAGTCAACATTCCGACTACTCCTGGCCATGTTCAATGGTTCCACCTGGAGGCAAACAGGCAAGTGTTCAAAGAAACTTCAGCGAGAATAATGGATGTACATCTCCATTCCTGCTGCGATCTTCCGGGGGCAATAACTGAAACGCGCAGTGCAGTGAACAGTCAAAATAAGTCTTCCTTACCTCGGGCTGACCGCACACTTCCTAGCCAATCTCGTCTTTCTCGACTCGCCCCCCAAGAACACGAGGTCAAGCTAGGAAGAGTGGACAGTGCACATTCATCTTAGTGCAAGGCACCTCGCCAGCTTCCATTCTCTCTCTAGCAGTCTGGCCAACTTCACCCAGGACCAACCAAACAGAACAGAATCATTTACCTGCACTACGGTAGTCAGAACTTTCTTCCTCCACCCCATCCCACCTCACCCCTACATGAGGAAGAGTACCCTAAGCACATCTGTTAGCGCTGATCGTTACAGTGGAAGAGTTCCTGCTGACAGGAGGATTCAGACATCATTCTCAGGTTGCCTAGGTTACCAGAGATGGCGCGGTAGAGATAGGGAGTGGAGACACCATGTCAGCTTGGCCTGTGGCTAGAGGGGCGGCCATTTCAGAGTAGCCGGTCCTCCACCTATCTATTTCAGCCTGTAATGAGCAGCGTTAATACGGCCTCGATGGCCAAATATAGATAGGGAGAAGCACAATTAGCAGCTTGAAATGAACTTCAAACAGGACAGGAGCTGTCAGGCACTCACGCACGTCCGGAATGAGTCACTCAAAGAGTGCCAGAGAGAATCAAGAGAAAATAGGCATTAAGATTACAAAGGTAAGACAATTGCAAGCTTTAGCTCCTCCATGGCCCGTCTAAAACGCATCCTGTGATCTGACGCGCAGAAGGTAGACGCATAAGTGTGACAAAGCTGCTGACAAGGCAGCAAGCAAATGTAATTTCACGACTTGTTCCATTTGACGAGGAGTTAATGGGAATCAGTACTAAGTAAATACAGGCTTAAATAGATATAGTTATAGAGCACAAGAAGCATCGGATCAAGTAACCATTTGAACTTGATGGATAAAACTTCTCTCAGCATTAAATGGTAGCAATAACAAATTGCCTGCGGTTCGAAATGTCACCACCAACGGAGTCCGGTAAACACGCACCAATAGCCACTTGACCATAATGTAATGAAACTCTGTGCCAAATAGGGCCTATATATTCCTGGCGCTGTCAGTCACTTCCTGACCAGACCTCTCCAGCAAACTTCATTTTCCTGACTGCACCCAGTCTGCCTACAGAAAAAGGAAATGCAGAAAATCGACGCCCACCACCTCAGCGTGTGTTTTTGCAGTAATTGGCAGGCAGTAATTTCACTCATAGGCGGCATTAACCCAAACCTGTTTCTACAGGAACATGATACGCTAACGCCAATGCCTCTCATTGCCTCAGCAATCATGTATCAGTGTGTTGTGGGGGCGTTAAAAGCCAACAGAAAGAGAGCAATGAAGCTGCTGAGGATGATGAGCTCTTCCTCTCTCCATCTATTCACACTGTGTGCTTGTATCTCTGTCGTTTTCTTGAGGAAACTACGTGGAATGCCGGAGTCTTTAGAACTGAAATCCATGGTTTGGTGGTCAAGGAGTGCTGCAACGAAGTCGTATGATACAAGCTTGAAGATGGGCAGCCTGACAGCACAAGGCCTGCACACGACCCTTGAATCATAAACGAAATTTGTTCACTGTAGCTGACGCCTCGAAACCGGTAACTGGACGAGTACCTTATTCTGCAGGTCACAAGATTAATGAATAGGAACACATTGCCTCCCGTCCAACACCAAAGGAGCAGCCAGCGTGCTGTCCCCTGTCATTTCATTAGCGAGACATGGGGAGGAAAGGACGGACGCAGTGGGTGGCATCCAGACCAGAGGTGCCGCCTTTGTTTTCTAATGGGAACCCGTCCCTGTCACCAGTCTCTCCTCCAGGGCCTGGAACAAGGCGTAAATCACGTGCTACACCCTGCCTGGTGGACGGAGGACAAAGGCCTGCCATGGACCCAGCCCCGCTAAGTGGCCCCTACAGCGATAAACCCTCACAAATTGGGAGGGAAATCCAATTCTAGAGGCGACAGTGACATTGGAGAGCATTAAACATCCACAAGCACTTGCTTTATTAGCAGAGTCTGATGAAGCGGGTCTTGTTCCATCCTATGAAAAAGAGCAGAGGCTTGAATGCTGATGGTGTATTTCTGGACATTCCATCAGCTCTTTGGGTGAAATTAAGTTTTGATGTTTGCAGCCTTAGTCACACTATGAATGCAAAAAAAAAACAATTATTGGAGTCATCCATTGCATAATGCACTGACAAATAGCGATGTCATTTTAACCAAAGCGGTTCCTAACATTGCTTCAGCTCTGCTTTCGCATCGCGCAAGCTCATTAAGAAGTCATGACCGCAGGAATGACTCATCCTCTTTTTATTTTGCGCTGTATTTTCTTTTCCTCTTCACTGCCAATTTGTCGTTAGGAAAATAATTTCGCGTCAAATCTCTCACACGCCTATTTCCCCAATCTTGAGAAGCGTCATATTTGGACAGTCTTTCCGAGGAGGAAACCTCTTGAAAGCGTTAACGAGATTTAATGTACGCCTGGGAGCACATAAAAAAACAACGGCCAACCCAAACGCCGAACAACAAGATGTCAATAAACTCGTCAAATCAGACAGGAAAGAAATGCCAAAATAAACAGAAACAAAAAGGGGGGAACGTGTTTTTTTTTTCTCCATCTACTCCTCAAGATGAAAGAAGGGCAAATTCGTCCACCATTGAGTCCAATTCAATCAGGCTTGAGCCAGGAGGCGCATGGAGCGAGCAAGGTGGCGCCAGGGATCTACGTTCGTTAGTGCTCAGCGGTCAAGCTGCCAGGGCCGCTATTGGGCTGCCGGTGTTGTGGAGGGAAACTGTGCCGACAGGCCACAGAAGCTGTGCAGGGTGACTGAAGGGCTGCATAACGAGAGAGGACAGTAGCAGGCAGGCAGGCAGGAGAGCGAGGGCAACAAAGTACGAGGCTAAGGCAAGGGGAGAGCATCCAGTCTACATATTGAGGCTATTGGGTTCAGGCAGGCCAGGCCGCCACTGTAGCTGACTGCACAGAGACGTGCAGGCGCTTAATGTTAAGACGAGGCTGAGACAGGAAGTTTCTAGAGTGGGGGAGTGCACCCTGTTAGATTGGGGCCGTCAAAATCCTTGACGCCCGGCAGCACAGTATGCACGTCGTTTTTTTTATTCCACGTCAAAGCCCACAATAACCTTCTAAAAAGCGGGAAATTGTGAAAGCTAGATAGGACGTTAATAAACAACAATTTCTTCTAATACCGTCAACGGTGTGCACTGCTAAAGCCGTTAAAAAACATCATAGGATCATGCCTTTTACAACTCAACAGTCAAATGAAAGTTTCACTGCAATGTCAAGAAAAGTGTAAACAGAGAAACGTAGAGTCTGAACTTCATGTGGCACTAATCGGCTGTTCAAAAAACAATCTCTTCTAGAGAATCTACACTCGATAGGGGCGAAGAGGAAATGAGTTGGGAGTGTGGGAGCGCTGTAGAAGAGCGCTGTAGATGGCTGCATGGGAAGCGGGTCTTCATGAATGGAGCCAGCAGGAAGACAGAGGCACGGAAACACCACATCCTTTTCAACAAACATCCTCCTCAGGGTCGGGTTGGGCCAGGGGCCGTGGCATGGCCCTCTTTCCATGGGCAGGCCTGCAACCACGTGGCATAAACAGCCTCTTGAAGACGGAAGCTCCAATGACCTGGCCTGGCCTATACGGCTTTTGCTCTTCGTAGACGGGGGCCTCGTTCGCTGCTGACCCTTCAGTCTTGATGGCCGGCACAGGAAATGCGAGTCGTTAATGCACTTGGAGCTCTGACAAGAACTGCTGAATCCCTGCTCGGTCCCATTTATGTCACTGCTTGAGATACGATGTTTTGGTCTATTTATCATTCGTGCGTGTGTGTACGCAGATTTATGGTTAATGGGAAACGCAAACAAGCATATGATGGTAGGACAGCATGATCCGAGGCAATGAAAAGCCCGCTACAAAGATAGTTGTGAAGGTCACTATCCTCCCTCCAGAGATAATAGTGATACTTAATACATCGCGATAATGTAGGAGGAAAAACACTTGTAAGTTGATGCGCTTGACATCGTGTATTTCTTTTACATTTACAGGCAGACACTGAGCATCTCTTCACTTAAAATGTCCGTAACATCTGAGAGAGAGAGAGAGAGAGAGAGAGAGAGAGAGAGAGAGAGAGAGAGAGAGAGAGATTTGAGCGCGCATATACGAAGTTCCTGATGTCCTAATTCTTCCTAGTTTCTGTAGGTGTGAAGAGCTCTTAATGGAGGTGAGACTCTTACTCCCTCCCACTTGTTGCAGGGGATGGGTGCCCAAGTTCCCACTCCTTCGTGCACCCCTGATAAGCGCATAGCAAAGGGATGAAGCCCTAATAGGTACTCTACCGCACGTTTGCCCCTTATCTCTGCTTTCCACGCCTTCCTTCACCACCAGCCAGTCAACCTCGGGCGTTCACTCAACCTTCTCAGGGGAAGAGTTTCCGACAACAAGAGAGTTCTATGACGCAATTCGCGACCTCTGGCTGCACTTTTCTCCATTTCTGCAGAATGATCTCTTGGCTGTCTTGACCGCACCGCTTGATATCTGTGGCCCCAAAACCGCAAACTCGACAAGGAGAAGACGCATCTGAAAGTATCATATGCAACCCTTGACTCCAGCCTTGCGGATCCACTTAGAATTTGCGTCAGTGAGAACAACGTCACAGCGAAGTTAGAAGTGGAGGGTTGTTCCGTTCAATTTCTATTTTTATTTGTAATGTTGGCAATTATCATTATACCATATAACTTGTTCTATTTGTTATGAAAAGGACCCGGTTGAATACATTTGAATGTAAGATAGTAATTTATTTTAAAACCTAAGTCACCATGATTTATTTTTACCACCAACTTATGCGCGCATGCATAATACATTTTATATTCTCGCAAGAGTAGGACCGCGATAAATTTGATTTGAAGAGAACGAGTCGTCGTGAAAAAAGCAACAGCCTAGCTGCAGTCAGAATTATTCCGCGTGAAAGGTTCCGTTCATCTTTCCAGCGTTAGTACCGGACAGATCAAACAACTCCAACCCAGAAAGCAAAAAGGAAACGGCAGCAAGGAAACGACAGCAAGGAAAAGGCAGCAAGGAAAAGGCAGCAAGGAAACGGCAGCAAGGGAAAGCAGCAAGGGAAAGGCAGCAAGGGAAAGCAGCAAGGGAAAGGCAGCAAGGAAACGGCAGCAAGGGAAAGCAGCAAGGGAAAGGCAGCAAGGAAACGGCAGCAAGGGAAAGCAGCAAGGGAAAGGCAGCAAGGGAAAGCAGCAAGGGAGAGGCAGCAAGGGAAAGCAGCAAGGGAAAGGCAGCAAGGGAAAGCAGCAAGGGAAAGGCAGCAACGGAAAGGCAGCAAGGGAAAGACAGCAAGGGAAAGACAGCAAGGGAAAGGCAGCAAGGAAAAGGCAGCAAGGAAACGGCAGCAAGGGAAAGCAGCAAGGGAAAGGCAGCAAGGGAAAGGCAGCAAGGGAAAGGAGCAAGGGAAAGGCAGCAAGGAAACGGCAGCAAGGGAGAGGCAGCAAGGAAACGGCAGCAAGGGAAAGCAGCAAGGGAAAGGCAGCAAGGGAAAGGCAGCAAGGAAAAGACAGCAAGGGAAAGCAGCAAGGGAGAGGCAGCAAGGGAAAGGCAGCAAGGGAAAGGCAGCAAGGGAAAGGCAGCAAGGGAAAGGCAGCAAGGGAAAGGCAGCAAGGAAAAGACAGCAAGGGAGAGGCAGCAAGGGAGAGGCAGCAAGGGAAAGGCAGCAAGGGAAAGGCAGCAAGGGAGAGGCAGCAAGGGAAAGGCAGCAAGGGAAAGGCAGCAAGGAAACGGCAGCAAGGGAAAGCAGCAAGGGAAAGGCAGCAAGGGAAAGGCAGCAAGGGAAAGGCAGCAAGGGAAAGACAGCAAGGGAAAGCAGCAAGGGAAAGGCAGCAAGGGAAAGGCAGCAAGGGAAAGGCAGAAAGAAAAGGCCGAAGGCCGGACGTGCCACAGATGCTTAGACAGGGGCGGGCCTGCATGAGGGAGCTAGACCGTTCGCATTCTGCCATTTCTCGCGAAACATCTCCGAGACAGATGAGATCCTCGTGGAGGAAGTGACGTGAAAGAAGCAGAAGGTGTGGCTCCTGGCGCCCCCTGCTGCCGAGTAAACAGTGAGGAGGGGCGACAACTTGTCCAGGTAGGAGGCGGAAGCCTCATTGCGAGCGGCTTCGCCCTGACAAGATCTGCCATTTAGATCACATTTCCCGCTCTCTCCATCCACAAAGCGAACAGAGGCATTTGCAGAGGTGCACGTCCAAACAAACGGGAGGGGTAAATCGCTTTCCAGCCTCACGTCGAGTTTGATAGATGGCAAGGCGGAGCGGAGGAAAGCGCATCTCGACTAGTCGCTGATTGCTGTCAGGCCAAAAGGCAAACAGATCAGCGGATAGGACGTGCGCACGTCATTTCCACACGCCGAAAAACCTTTTGGACTAAGCACTTCTCCGTTTACCCAACAGCGATAGAACACACTCCTGGCATTTACAAAACTTCTCATTAACTCATTACTAGCTTCTTCGTTTTGTTGAACATTTCCGTAGAGAAGGTGGAGGAAGGGAGGCAGGAAAGGAAGGGAAGTAAAAAAGCCTCTCTGGATGAGAGTGGCATTAATGAAGACAGCGGTGATTTGCCACAGGGCTGGCGTATCAGCATGAGTGCCGCTGCCAACTAAACCCCTCGTGCATCAGCTGACCTGTAGACAACAAAGGGCAAGTCGGCACCGTGTGCGGCAAACCTGCACTACCAAGCATCCCCTGCAGAGAGACGAGGAAACATGGCAGACGGAGTTCTTTTCGCAACAAGTGGGGCGAGTTTGAGAGACGGGGTCTGCAGAGTAGGGTAGATAATGAGAAAGATGGGAAAGGAACAGATGCAGGATAGAGAAAGGGGATGGGTGGGGAGTGGGGGGGAGGAGGTGGAGAGTGGGGTGGAGGGGGAAGGATCCGAGGATAAAAGGAAGCCCAGACGTCATCAGGCAGCATGCCGAGAGCCCCACAATGGAGGCTGAAGCTGCAGCCCGATAAGCCCGGACAGGAGCGGTCTCCCCAATCGCCGTCTGGCATTTGGAGGCCCCACCTCCCAAAGGGCTCCCATTACTTTCTGACGCGCTTTCGGACCACAAACATGTCGGATCCAACTTAGCAGGTTTTCCAAACACAATCCAGTTGGCCGTACCCCCACCCCCCACCCCCCACCCCCACCCCCCAAAAAAAGAGGAGAGGGAACGACTGAAAAAAGACAGAGGTTGAGACATTTGAAGAAGCGAGTTTCCTCAGGAGGCTCAGAGAAGCCGTGTTGGTGATTCCCCAGTAGATCGGAGATGAGTCTTCCTGCTGTGGAGATTGCGTTCCTTAGGGCTTCCAATGACAAAACTGAAAAATCCCTAAAAATCTAGGGGAAATCCGGAGGAAAAAGAATGTAAACATAAATTCAACATGGTGCAAGACATAACTCCAGGTCAATCAGTCCTTTCGATTCCTCATCTCCTCTTGGTGTTCCTTTTGTGCCTTTTAATGCACTAAGTCCATCATTTTGTCAAACTCTTGTTTGGAGCAGACCTCTGACCGGCAATACGAACAGTACGCTTTACAGGCTTCCTCCAGTTTTTGACACCACGCGATGAATGGTTCGGAGTCTATCATTTTTTCCACCTATGTTCAGTACTACTTGTATGCACATTTTGCATCAATTATCTTTGCAACGGCAGCGCCTTTGGTCAAAATATTTTCCCGAGACATCTTCGCTCCAAAAGAAACAAGTGACATTGATATAATCCGAGACAGCGAAGTCAAAACTTGGCGGGCGAGGTTTCGCGCGGGGTTATGGTATAATGAAAGTGATTATTGTCGTCTGCTCTCGGTGTCACGGCAGAAAATGATGCCCGACTGGGTTTTGAGGGTTCTGCTTTTTCTTTATATATTTAAAAAACTGTTTTAGCTTAAATAAAAAATGTTCGCTTTAGTGCATTCTTGGTTTTCACGGAAATCCGCGTTTTCGCGGGGAAGTGGGAGCCATGGTCCTGGAGACACGGTCGCCCCTGAAGGCCCGAGCGTTGCCAGGGCAACGTCAATGCAGACGTTCCTACGTTGTCTGTCGGGGTCCCCAGCAGTTTCTGCAAGAGACTGCCCCGACACCTCTTCCCAGCAGCTCAACGATCAACACCTCATCGAACATTACTTATTCACTTGAGGTCGTGGCGAACGCGTAGTTTTAGCTAGCTTTACTCAGATACTTTAGTGCAATATCATGGCTGCCATATATTTACAACCACACACAAAAAACCGCTGAATGACAACGTAGATTCCTGATCATGACATCAATGAGCAATGCAACATTGCAAAACACAACGAACAGCATTGATAATAATCGAGCCCTTTCAAGGAACAACCCGACTTCCCCAGCTCAGAGCGAGAAGCCGAAACCACAACTCCGATGAAGCCTACCAGATGACACGAGGAAGCGGTTGCTTCAAAGACAG
>JAWQFJ010003039.1:80000-105000 GCA_034096865.1 Theodoxus fluviatilis
GACCGGCCATTCACCTCGTTTGTGCTATTCTCTACTTTCCATCGCCATCCCCGAGTCTCCACTGCCATCCTCAAGTCTCCATTGCACTCCCCTAGTTTTCACTGCACTCCCCTAGTCTCCACTGCTCTCCTCTAGTCTCCACTGCCATCCTGTAGTCTCCACTGCTATCATCTAGTTTCCATAGCCATCCTCTAGTCTCCATTGCCATCCTCTAGTCTCCATTGCCATCCCCTAGTCTCCATTGCCATCTCCCAGTCCCCATTGCCATCCTCTAGTCTCCATTGCCATCTCCCAGTCTCCATTGCCATACTCCAGTCTCCATTGCCATACCCCAGTCTCCACTGCCATACCCCAGTCTCCATTGCCATCTCCCAGTCTCCACTGCCATCCTCTAGTCTCCGTTGCTATGCCCCAGTCTCCATTGCCATACCCCAGTCTCCATTGCCATCCTCTAGTCTCCATTGCCATCTCCCAGTCTCCATTGCCATACCCCAGTCTCCATTGCCATACCCCAGTCTCCATTGCCATACCCCAGTCTCCACTGCCATACCCCAGTCTCCATTGCCATCTCCCAGTCTCCATTGCCATACCCCAGTCTCCATTGCCATACCCCAGTCTCCACTGCCGTACCCCAGTCTCCATAGCCATACCCCAGTCTCCATAGCCATCCTCTAGTCTCCATTGCCATCCCCCAGTCTCCATTGCCATCTCCCAGTCTCCATTGCCATACCCCAGTCTCCATTGCCATACCCCAGTCTCCACTGCTATCATCTAGTCTCCATAGCCATCCTCTAGTCTCCATTGCCATCCCCCAGTCTCCATTGCCATCCTCTAGTCTCCATTGCCATCTCCCAGTCTCCATTGCCATACCCCAGTCTCCATTGCCATGCCCCAGTCTCCATTGCTATCATCTAGTCTCCATAGCCTTCCTCTAGTCTCCATTGCCATCCCTTAGTCTCCATAGCCATCCCTTAGTCTCCATTGCCATACCCCAGTCTCCATTGCCATCCTCTAGTTTCCATTGCCATATCCCAGTCTCCATTGCCATACCCCAGTCTCCATTGCCATACCCCAGTCTCCATTGCCATGCCCCAGTCTCCATTGCCATACCCCAGTCTCCACTGCTATCATCTAGTCTCCATAGCCATCCTCTAGTCTCCATTGCCATCCCTTAGTCTCCATTGCCATCTCCCAGTCTCCATTGCCATACCCCAGTCTCCATTGCCATACCCCAGTCTCCATTGTCATACCCCAGTCTCCATTGCCATACCCCAGTCTCCACTGCTATCATCTAGTCTCCATAGCCTTCCTCTAGTCTCCTTTGCCATCCCCTAGTCTCCATTGCCATACCCCAGTCTCCATTGCCATCCTCTAGTCTCCATTGCCATCTCCCAGTCTCCATTGCAATTCCCCAGTCTCCATTGCCATACCCCAGTCTCCACTGCCATCCTCTAGTCCCCATTGCCATCCTCTAGTCTCCACTGCTCTTCTCTAGTCTCCACTGCTCTTCTCTAGTCTCCATTGCCATACCCCAGTCTCCATTGCCATACCCCAGTCTCCATTGCCATCCTCTAGTCTCCATTGCCATCTCCCAGTCTCCATTGCCATACTCCAGTCTCCATTGCCATACCCCAGTCTCCACTGCCATACCCCAGTCTCCATTGCCATCTCCCAGTCTCCACTGCCATCCTCTAGTCTCCATTGCCATCCTCTAGTCTCCATTGACATCCTCTAGTCTCCACTGCTATCATCTAGTCCCCATTGCCATACCCCAGTCTCCATTGCCATGCCCCAGTCTCCATTGCTATGCCCCAGTCACCATTGCCATCTCCCAGTCTCCACTGCTATGCCCCAGTCCCCATTGCTATGCCCCAGTCTCCATTGCTATGCCCCAGTCTCCATTGCCATGCCCCAGTCTCCATTGCTATGCCCCAGTCTCCATTGCCATACCCCAGTATTCATTGCCATGCCCCAGTCTCCATTGCCATACCCCAGTCTCCATTGCTATGCCCCAGTCTCCATTGCCATGCCCCAGTCTCCATTGCCATACCCCAGTCTCCATTGCTATGCCCCAGTCTCCATTGCTATGCCCCAGTCTCCATTGCCATGCCCCAGTCTCCATTGCCATACCCCAGTCTCCATTGCTATGCCCCAGTCTCCATTGCTATGCCCCAGTCTCCATTGCCATGCCCCAGTATTCATTGCCATGCCCCAGTCTCCATTGCCATACCCCGGCCCCCCAGTCTCCATTGCTATGCCCCAGTCTCCATTGCTATGCCCCAGTCTCCATTGCTATGCCCCAGTCTCCATTGCTATGCCCCAGTCTCCATTGCCATACCCCAGTCTCCATTGCCATCCCCCAGTCTCCATTACTATGCCCCAGTCTCCATTGCCATACCCCAGTCTCCATTGCCATGCCCCAGTATTCATTGCCATGCCCCAGTCTCCATTGCCATACCCCGGCCCCCCAGTCTCCATTGCTATGCCCCAGTCTCCATTGTTATGCCCCAGTCTCCATTGCTATGCCCCAGTCTCCATTGCTATGCCCCAGTCTCCATTGCCATACCCCAGTCTCCATTGCCATCCCCCAGTCTCCATTACTATGCCCCAGTCTCCATTGCCATACCCCAGTCTCCATTGCCA
The DNA here is from genome assembly GCA_034096865.1 of Theodoxus fluviatilis. Taxonomy (NCBI): domain Eukaryota; kingdom Metazoa; phylum Mollusca; class Gastropoda; order Cycloneritida; family Neritidae; genus Theodoxus; species Theodoxus fluviatilis. Next base: position 82,644 of record JAWQFJ010003039.1, read on the forward strand.
TCCCCCAGTCTCCATTGCTATGCCCCAGTCTCCATTGCCATACCCCAGTCTCCATTGCCATCCCCCAGTCTCCATTGCTATGCCCCAGTCTCCATTGCTATGCCCCAGTCTCCATTGCTATGCCCCAGTCTCCATTGCTATTCTGTAGTTTCCAAAGCGCTGCACGCCTCCTCCTCACCTGCTGGTAGGCCAGTCCGTCAAAGGACAGATTGACACCACCAGGCTTTCTGTCGCAGGTTACCTAGCAACCTACCCAGGGTAAAGCGAGATTCTGTTACATGGAAATAATCATTTCTGTACGTCTCCAGAGCGGGCTGCAGGCTCAGGCTTGAATGAGGCATAGATAACGATGATCGGATTCACGACATGCAAAGCCACCTTGTTACTATGACGATTAAATATGTTCAAATTGTATCCCTTTGCATTTATACCTAGTAAAAAGACATGATGAATGCACGCGAAAAGAAATCAACAGAGTTCGGGCCTGTTACGATTCTAGGTCACGTAATTCACCCCCATAAATGTACATCAGATCCAGGGAGCAACATGGACTTCACTTCTCATCATTCCTTTACCTCCGCCCCACTGACCCTCCCACGCCGATGAACCCAGAGAGACAGGATCTTAGTAGCCAACTCAGTCCTTAATACTCGATGGTCAAAGTTGATTTCTGCATGAACATGTGCTTGAGTACCCATGCGTCATCGAATCTCGGCGCTAAAACTTTATAACCCATACACATGAATGTTTGAGTGCCGACGCCGCGTGCGAGCGGGTCGCAAACCGGCGGCAATCCTGACCTTTGGCCCAGAAATATCAAACACAAGCTCGACCTTGCTGCGGCTGCATGGAAGCTTTGCCAGACATTAACTCCGCTGGATGCGTCCGATGCTGGTGGCCACTCTCTGCTAAAATCAGTAACATTCTTCTTTTCTAACGTAGAATGGTGAACACCATTACAGCTGCTGTAACATTCCTTCCTTTCCTTGGCGAAAATTACTTTCGCACATAACCTGCTCTAAGATCTAAGATAAAACTAGAGCAACGTTTTCCCCCACTAGGCGCCCTTTCCAAATCACAATTAAAATTATGCAATTGAGATATAACTTCACTGGCACAAGTATACACAAGGAAGTCTAGACATTTGCACTCGACATTATCTTTAAGTAGCTGCGACAATGGTGCAATTCTCTCATCAACTCACAAGTGCCTCGTCTGAGGAAATCCTAGCCCTCCACCCCTAGCACACACCCTGAAATGTGTAAGTCGTGCTGCAGAAAGCAAAAAATGCCGCAGGTGCACAGTGCACTGAATGCACTGGCTGCACGTCTAAGTGGCATGCTGGGGAGGCAGCGTGGGTAGCAGAAGAAGAGAGTAGCAGAAGAAGAGAGTAGCAGAAGAAGAGGAAAAGTAGAGGAAGAGGGTAGCAGAGGAGGAGGAAAAGCAGAGGAGAGGAGGATGAGGATGGAGGAAACGACATTTGGGAGAGGTGTTAGGAGGAAGTACTGCGCCAGGCTGTCGGAGCTGACGGAACCAAAAAAGGCCCGTGGCCAGTACACACCATATCCAGTACACAAAGCCAGCTCTTTGCTATCTGCGCTCACGTAGGTCTCCTCACCATCCCACCACGGCCCTGCACATCCACCTCTCTCCCTGCTCTGATAACGTCCATTAGAGTTCTTGTGTCAAGCCAGATACTGTGCTGCCGTCAATGAGTATCATGATAACTTCGTCTCGGAACTGTGAACTCGCACCGGACCGGGAAAGAAGTCGCTAGAATAGATGAAGTCCTTTGCGATAATTATTTTCCGAGCGAGGGGTCGGAAAGTCGAACAATTTCGCGACACGCCTTAATTAAGAGGAAAAAGCCCAACAGTGATGTGTTGAAACACTTGTGTCCCCAAAACTCTTTCACGAGCAAAGCTGCGATGCAAGAAAATAAAGTGTTTATTTATCCCTGTCTGTCTGTCTGTCTGTCTGGTCTGGTCTGGGCTGGGCTGGGCTGGTCTGTCTGTCTGTCTGTCTGTCTGTCTGTCTGTCTGTCTGTCTGTCTGTCTGTCTGTCTGTCTGTCTGTCTGTCTGTCTGTCTGTCTGTCTGTCTCAGTGTCTGCCTGCCTGTCTTTCTCTCTGCCTCCCTCCTACCACCACCACCAAACCCCCCACCCCCCTCCCCCTCTCTCTCTCTCTCTCTCTCTCTCTCTCTCTCACTCTCTCGTTTCGTCTGCTGCCCTTTCAATAAATTATTCCCTCTTGCAAGTTGACATTTTCCTCCTTTAACTGCCTCACCTTTCGTCTGAGCAGCTTGTGCAGCTTTATGAGAGGCTGGATGGAGAAGGTGGGTCTGCGTGTAAGAGGCATGGTGCTCGTTTGTCGACAACCAGGGAACGGTCCTCAGTCCTCTTCTATGCACAGACTTCAAGAAAGGCAACTGTCTCTCTGTTGGTTTGCTGTGAAAACTTCTCTAGTCCAAGTCGACGAAACCAATAATCTCAGAACGAGTTCTCTCTTGGCACAAAACCACAACATCCCATTTTGGACGATTTCATGTACTGATCGAACGTTTTGATGTGGAAGTCTTTTTGCCACTTCTAGCTTTTCAGGTAACAAGTCAGACTCCTTCGTCTTTTAAACTTTGTTGAAAAAATCAAATCGTAACTAGCGTCCTGAATCAAATGTCACACAAATCACATCCTTATGTCTGCGGGATCGCTCTCTAGAAATCCTCAGTTTCTTGGAAAACCAGGATGCCGATTCATGACCGTGTGGTGGAGAAACTTCACACTGTGCAGCGACATGCCGTGTCCCCGAAGAGCGACTGCAGGCCACGCGGGAAAAGAACAGGCGGGAGGGAAGGGAAACGCGGAGGGGAAGCGGGCCTGCAGGCGGCGAGTGCCGTCAACACATCCTGGTGAGAGCGAGATGCCTAGGGCGACACTGCCGTTTCTTGGAGGGGCGTCGTGTCGTGTCGTGTCGTGCGCCTGCCACAACAACAACACGGGGCTGGCACCTCGGCCTGGTCGTACCAGTTGGACGCGGTCACTGACTCACGGGACGGGACTTGTTCCTAACCTAGATCGTAAAATGAACTTCACCTTCAGGCAGCCGGCCTGTCCCTGCGGCCAACGCAACACGCAGAAGTACAGGCTGCCCCCCTTGTGCAAACACCAGTCTCCAACTTTTCCAGACCCTCTGAAATCTGGAAAATCTCGCAATTATCAGGGGGCGTTGGCTATGTCAATAACGTCCCAGACTTCCGCTGGACGGAAAACAACGGGGGCGACAGAAACGGAGGGGGGGGGGGGGGGGGGGGGGGGATCTTTTTTCAAGGAACGGTTTTCCAGCAGAGGTACGTAGCTAGTTGCCTAAAGGTAGACTCCCGCTATTGTCAGACGGTTTTATTTACGGAGAGGAAAATAAACGTGGGGGTCTTAGATACTGCTATCGCTGGACCCAAGACAAAGCGGCCGCTGTCTGGCCGCGTCAGGGAGAGTTCATACGGGACACTTTGTTTCTGATACACACCACGCTGGCGCCTAAAGTCCTGGGATTGCAGTCCGCGATCTCTCGCACCACAGCCTTCTTTTGTTGCAGCCTGCGATTGGGGCCTGCCCCCTAACGAGAGGGAGAGAGTGATCAGCACAGTGAAGTCCTCTCCACGACAAGCCGTCCTGTCGCTCTGCGCTCCGATCTCGTTCCTTAACAAATACAGCAATGCGCCCCCAGGGCGTTTCCACAGATCCACAGTTTTCAACAAGTGACTCCGGTTATGAGTGTATACAAACTGATGCAGTGCATCATCACATGACGAATGACAGCTGATCAAGCTTCCTCAGTGCTCTTCTGAGTGCTAGTTCAAGAGCAGGATGTTCACAGTCCAAACCACGCTGTCGAGGAGCCAGTCAACGCAAGGGGCACAGATCGACTTAGCTGCCTCCATGCCAAATATGCACACGTCGTGCAGACAGACCCTCCACATGCAAAATTTCTTTTCGCAAAAGTTTATCCAGAAATTACATGGAAAAAGAACCCCCTTTTTCCACTACTCAGCTGTCGAATGTCTTAAATAAAGTGGCTCCTTTAAGAAATTACTTATGCCTCACGTAAGCGTTGACGGGAGACATGGTCCGGAGCCACTGTTGAGATTAGCGACGAACTTGTTTCGCATTCGGGCGACACCAAAGGGAAGAAGGAAAAGATGTGACGAGGAGGGTAATCCGACGGGAAGGGGGTCGGGGGAAAGGGTTGTTGCTGTGTGGCGGGGGAGAATTAGTGTCGAGCCACTTACACCTACAAACACCTGGTCCTTGTCATCTTGCTGTAGAGAATAGGGAGTGAACGGCGTCCAACAGTCACGCGAGTGCTGTTCTCCCACAATCCCCCGACGACAGTCGGGTCAAATGTAGCCTTCGAAGCAAACCCTTCTCACCTGCTTCGCCTCCACAGCATGTGTGAGGCNNNAAATATAACTCCTTCATTTACAACCAAAATCCTTTTACAACTGAAGAAAATACATTTGATTCGATAATACGTTTGTTTGCGAAAGCTGGAATGAAGTATCGATGATGGTACGTCCGCACTATATCGTTTTTCGTAGAGTTATGAACCGGACATTGCGATTCGTCCAAACAAACGTGGTTGCAATTCAACGCGGATCGTGCTTGTTTACAAAGTTTTATCAAGTTTTTCTCAGTCAAAGATGCCTAAAAAGTGTGGTGTAGTGAAGTGTAGTGGTAACTACAACAAAGAAAATAAATGCCGTGTATTTCGTTTGCCGAGAGACACTCTCGATCGGCAGAAGTGGATCGATGTTCTTCCACCACGTGAAAACTTCGAGTTAGATCCTGAGAAGTTTGTGATTTGTGAGAGACATTGGCCTGCCGATACTCCAATGATAAAGATTCCTGGGGGATCTACCCGACCTTCGACTCCTCCAAGTGTTTTTGAGAATGTGCCAACATCTTGCCTTCCTACCCCCAAGCCTTCACCTCGCCCGGCAAAGAAAGAGGAGAAGCAGTTGGAGTACTTTCTACAGAAAGACACTATAACTTCTTTCGACTCCTTCCAACCCGACCGTGAGTTGCACAAGAAATACAAGAACCTGCTGATTTCAAGATCTGATGGAAGGTTTGTGTGCCTTTTCATGTCGGAGAACTGGAGTGAATGCAAGTTAACAGTGATTGTGGAAAGCAAGCCGACTTTGTGTTCACCACTGACATGCTCAATTTACAAGAGTGGAATTAGTGTCCCACTGGGTAAGACTCTTCACCCCAACAACGGTCTTCGATCCTTTTCTCAATTCTTTGAAGCCGTCCACTTCTCTGTGAACTTTGCTATTCCCCTGGACAGAGTGCTAGAACAGGTAGTGTCAGTTCTGCAAGGTCAGGCAGCAGACTGTGGTGACAGCAAGAGGGAGAAGAAACTGGTGTTTTTGACTCGACAGTTGGAACTGTTGTGCCGCAAGGATTTCTCTATGAGTGACTACTGCCTTGCACTTGAGTCATACCCTCAGTGTGATTACGAGCAGTTACGAGACTTTCTCACTCTGCCCAGCAAGAGAAAGCTGCGTTACATCACATCGTCAGTGGATAGAGATCAGGTGCTGAAGGAGACATTCCAGAAGATGGTAAGTTAAAGGTATTGTTCATTTAATATATACTCAGCACAACAATTGAAAGACCACTTTTTCAAGTACATGACAATTAATGATGTATTTCAAATGACATTATACAAGTACGTCTGTTTCATTAGTAGCAAACTTGGCTGTCTTTTAATTGTTGTGCTGAGTATACATAGATTCCCCCCCCCCCCCCCCCCCCATCCCCCCATACCCGAGTAAAACACATGTTTGCAAGTACAATTTTTTTGCAAAATTGTGTTGAATATCAATCCTATGATCCCTGACTTTTCATCATTGTTTTATTTGCTGTTGTTATTGCTAACCAATGCCCAGTGGCATGCCCAGAGGGGTGGCGGGGGGGGGGGGGTTGGGAAAGAGACGTGACATCTGCTCTAAATTCATTGTATATTTATTTTAAGTCATGCTATCTATGATAGTTTCATATTTTCTTGCATTCAGCCAATCTGATTGTATTTAATGTTTGTTTTATTGTATACCATTGTGCAAGCCAGCAGGACACTTTACTCTATGTAAACAGGCAATAAAGTGCTGTATTTTGGTAAGTCAGTCTGTTTGTCTGTCTGTATTTTGGTATGTTTGTCTGACTGTCCGTGTGTTGGTATGTTGTTTGTTTGCTTGCATGCATGTCTAGACTCTATAGATCCACAGACAAAAGGTTGATGTATCAAACATTTCTGTACAGTGGCCGCTCTCAATGCTTGTGTCTGAGCGAAGGTGCCGTTAAAATAGCATAAAATAGCCCTTTAAAAACTTTTTTTTTAAAGATAAATGCCTGTAATCATTAATAGTATATAAAAAGAGTCTTCAATGACAATTTTGTCATGTTGAAATAGTTAGATTAAAAGAAAATCAATGGCCCCCACAGGCGGTGCCAGAAATCAGCCTGTGCCAGTCCTGGTTATAGTAGCTCCTTTAGGAAATTACTTATGCCTCACGTAAGCGTTGACGGGAGACATGGTCCGGAGCCACTGTTGAGATTAGCGACGAACTTGTTTCGCATTCGGGCGACACCAAAGGGAAGAAGGAAAAGATGTGACGAGGAGGGTAATCCGACGGGAAGGGGGTCGGGGGAAAGGGTTGTTGCTGTGTGGCGGGGGAGAATTAGTGTCGAGCCACTTACACCTACAAACACCTGGTCCTTGTCATCTTGCTGTAGAGAATAGGGAGTGAACGGCGTCCAACAGTCACGCGAGTGCTGTTCTCCCACAATCCCCCGACGACAGTCGGGTCAAATGTAGCCTTCGAAGCAAACCCTTCTCACCTGCTTCGCCTCCACAGCATGTGTGAGGCCCGGACGGCTGGTGGCTCAGGAGCTCTGGTCTTAGCACATGCCGACTCTTGTGATCGCCCGTCTTGACATCCTCTTGCTAATTCACTCCCCGAATAGCCGAGGGTTGTTTGCGAGGAGGACCCAAGTGCAAACACATAAAGAAGTCACGGAAAATATATGTCACTGTCACATAGGCGCATTCTGCATTCCTGTGACGGCGCGCGAGGTTGAATCCCGCAGCGTCACAAGACTGGCAACTGAGTTATGATCCTTCATGTCCGTGAACAGATGGCAGATGTTCACACGTTGGTAGCTGTTTCAACTCACCCTTTTCTTTACCTTTTACGAGAAAAACGATCCCAGCACATCGAAAAAACACAGGGTTTTCTCAATCTTATCCAAGAATTGTTGACAACAGGGGATAGCGCCCGAAAACGTAACCACGCTTGCACTCTTCACAACTCCGCCTGCTACTGAAAGCGAAATCTGTCACGTCTAAGCGAGCCGTTTCATAATATTCCTTCATCCATATTCCGGTTACTTGCGTAATCAATAAGCCATTAGCACTTGCGTCCGCGAAGGTTTGGCGTTCTGCTGACCGTATGGGGCTGTAGAGGAGAATAAGCCTAAGGCGCCAACGTGTGAACAACAGCTAGTATCAGATAGGACACAGCGGGGCAATGGGAGGGAGGAGACCAAATCCTAGTTGCCACCTGATTAAGTGGCGGTCACTGTCGCCTTGATAACATCTCCTGGAAGGTGAGTCTTCTGTCAACTCGATGCCGCAGGGGAGAAATTCACCTACAAGGCACACGATTTTAAACAGGCGACGAATTCCCGCTTTAGTATTTACAGGTTTTGACGCCGACACCGACGACGAGTGGTTTTGTGCTCATTGTCACAGTGGTCGCTACGATGTCATCGGAGAAGCTAGGACATCTTTAATGCGTTCAGTACCGCACCAGTCTTTCAGATTATCAACCTGTCTCACAAATGCGTCAGTGAAGGGCTAGATTACATTCACGAATCCAGGATTTCCAAAGTTAGGCTCAACAGATGGACAAGCCAGTGCTGCATATACGAGGAAGACGATCACATCGCAACACGGGAGACTGGGAGACGAGGCGGTGGAAAGCCGATGTAATCAGCTCGCATGCCCGGCCCCAGTATATCAGGTTCCACGTTTCCGCGTGAAGAAGCTAGTAATGATCTGGCCGGGCTGATTACTAGCTTTGAACCGATCCAGATCCTCTCCTGACTGTCATCAGCGGACCTGCCTTGCCCATCGCCTCTCATTCCTACCGCCCATTCGCTTGCGTCAGTAGACTGCCGCCGTAAACCTCGAGCTCGGGAGAGTTGTAGAATAAATAACTGGTCGCTTCGCCTTCCAGTCTACCAGGCCCGTTGACCGTGCAGACTCCAGGCTTCTTGTTGCTACGACTGTCCAGCAACAAGTGTGACAACACTGGGCGTCGCTCGTGCCAGGTTTCAACTCCAGTCGCCTAAAAAATTAGCGGGCTGACCGCCTTCAAGGTTTAAAACTAACTGCTGTGGGGCGCGCTGAGAAGAAACCTAAACAGGCGGTGGGGGAAACCTCCACAAAGCAGAGGGAGTGTCACTTCAGGAATTTGAATCAGTTTCACCAAGATTAGGAACCCTTAGTGCGATAGTCGGTCGCGACAGTCGTGGCCTGCCAGTCAGCTCGCGTTACCTGGGAGAGGGCTACGTTGCCTCTCAATTCAAATCCAACTGTCGAGGCGTGCATGGGGCGTGACGCCTGTCTTTTCACCGTCCATGCGTAGTGGGGCAGTGGCAAGTAGAGCTAGGTATCCGAGCTCTGAATCTCCGGCTGCTGAGGAGGATCGACCCCCCACTCTGCTACTGCGACTGTATCAACCCAGCGATCGCACAAACAAGCAAACAAATCCAACACAGCAACAATGGAGACAGGTTTGTCAGCTGTCGACAACATCCCCTAAAAGTCACGAACTACTGTATGAAGTACGCAGGAGCCGCAAGAAATATAACATAAACAAAACAAGTGTGTCCTCCTCACATGGGTTAGTGGAAGTATGAAAACAACTGTACGCTGGCGTCAATGACTGCGATGTAGGTCGGGCACCAACTTGTTTTTCTGCCCCTATGGACTCAGGGTCGTGGCTGCGTGACGGCAGGCTCTGTAGTCCACATTCCTGGAGCTGCCCGGCAGGCGGCTCCTGCAATAAAGGTGGCTCCTTGGCGAGATGGCCCGAGGTCGAGGACACGGTCCCAGTGCACTCACGTTCTCAGCACGATACGCTCGCAGTCCAAGCCCAGCACTGAATAAGCTATACGTCTCCCAGGTGTAGAGGCAGCAAGGGTCAACAGCTCACATTACTTTTCTCTACTTCTGGCCAGGCCAGGTTTTAGCGCTTGTATTGTGTGCAAATGCCCAATCTTGTCCAGCTCAACCAAGGAACACTATACCAGTCTCACAGCGGGTGGAGAGAAAAATGGCAAGAATCCCGGCCTCTCGAAAACCCTTCATTACCGAGCCCGCACGGTGAAATTATCTGCCTTGTTTGTTATCTGGAGGTAGGGTTGCGGGGTGTTGAGACGTTCCAACAGATAGGTGTGAGGGTGTTAAAAGAAACCTTCGCTTTGCGTGGCGGGCACAGTCCAATTACCTCGGCAGTCGAAAACCAGACATTCCTAGGCCTTGAGTCGAGACTGCTTGTGAGGCTGAGATAAGACACTCTGGACAAGGTCGGGGAGCAACGTCTATTTTTTCTCGGTGTAATACGACCTGAAACAATATGCACTACAAGACAAAACTAAATTATCTGACTTGCTTCTTCCAGTACCGAGGGCCTTCGCTGTAGGGTTCATGCATAAGACTTCAATGGTATCCCTTCAGCCAAGGGGTTCGTCTCCCCCTGCCAGTATTCAGATCTGTATGTATGCAAGGTATACAACTAGTCAGGACCATCTTGGACATGATCAGGGTAGTCAACATGTGAACTCAAGGAAGCACAGGAGTCATGTTAGCGTGCCCGTCAAGACAGGGGTCAAGCTCGGGGCAGGGGCAGGGTTCAAGAAACCTTGAGGTGGCATGATTCACCTCCGGGAGGCCAACTTGACAGAGTAAACAACATCAATCGAGGGCCTGCCGGACTCCCGATGGAGTGGTGTTGATGCTAATGCGAGTCAATACCCAGAGCGCTGCGCGTGCTCCTCACACTCGATAACAGTCTGTCTGTAGGGAAAGGCCGCGGCTCCAGGCCCAAGAGGACCGTGTCTGCCCTGAAGAGGACGCCTGGGCTTCGGGAAGCGAGGGCAGTGCGTGCAGGGGCCGGCAAACAGCGGGGAAGTGGCGGCACCAGTTGAGTGAGTCGGGGACAAGTCTGGATCGCGGCATCGCGCCTACAAGCGTGGCCTTGAGAGCCTCGAAGTTTTTTTTTATGTCTGTTGAATGCACCCGCGAAACAGTATTGGGTGTGCAATTCAGGCATCGCGCTGTGCGCTACACCAATTAGATACATGAGTGATTATTTCGATGAGCACATGAGCCCCTCGCGCTGAGTGCCGTTGCTTTTCTTTGCCAATCTCAGCTCTGTGCAGTGCATATCAAGTTTACAGCGTGAAGTGTTTCAAAAATTTGAATCAGCTAATCTGGGAGTAGATCGCGGCATAAGCTAAAGTGCAACATCTACATTTGCTATAACTGCGGTCTGCGCGTCCTAAAAATCAACGCGATTTGTTCAAAGAGGATTGTTCGTCGTCTGCTACACTAAGCGAAGCATTGCACAGAATCGACTCATGAGGGCAAGTAACTCAGTCCAACAGATATGCAAATCGTCTGTATCATGATGGATGCGCGCGTGAAGAGCTCAGGCCCGGCGGGGCTTTGCCGAGATATCGTGACGTGGACACCGCTACAAATTACCTCACTCTTTCCCTCTGTACAGGAAGCCGCGAAAGATAACTCTCACGAGAGTGAAAGACCCCAGGAGTCAGGTGGAGTAGAAAATGCGACGGAAAACACATTTCAAATAGATAAACTAGTCAAACCCCAAAATTCATATTGTCATTCATAACAGGTACGCCGGCTGATGTCGGTCTTGGTGGAAAAAAAGCGACTATACATGAACATATCCGATTGCTTCAGTGACAAAATCAGTTCTATGGGTCTGAAATATGAACATAAGGCTAGATATTGATGCTGCTTCGCGTCTGCATTTTGCATGACGAAGGCTTCAATTTCAATACGTTTGTATGCGTGCAGAAGCATCGAAAGACGACCGGCGGCAAACGGAATGAAATGTAGCCAACGAAGCCTAAGTAAATACTGTCATTCAGGTATTTGGCTTAGCCTCAATATTCTTTATCGTGAAAAAATAGAAAATATTTACTCGGCTTCCCGAACTCAAGCTTGACTCCAAAGATTCTCAATGGCGTTTTCGATTATATCTCCCATTCAAAAAGTTCCCGAAGCCTCACCTTTCTTCCTACGATAAAATCATCAGAATTTTAATTCCAAAATCATGTCTGGCTGCCAAACATGGCAAGGGGTCTGTCTGCAAGAGCGGATTCCAAGCACCTGAACAGCCTGCATTATAGTACATGTACGTCTGCACCTGTCAGTGGTGGAGGGGTCATCGCCACGCATGGACACGCCCGACCTGACTGCACGAACGCAGTCAGGCGCTGTAGACACCGATAGACATCTCGGACAGCTTGCCTGCCAGTCACGCCCCATCTGTCTCTGACTGCCTCATCTAGCCCTAGCGTCTTCCTCGGTCAAGACAAGGGGAGAGGGAGGGAGGGAGAGAGAGGGAGAGGGAGAGAGAGGGAGAGAGAGGGAGAGGGAGAGGGAGAGAGAGAGAGAGGGAGAGGGAGAGGGGGAGAGGGAGAGGGGGAGAGGGAGAGAGAGAGGGAGAGAGAGAGGGAGAGAGAGAGAGAGAGAGAGAGAGAGAGAGAGAGAGAGAGAGAGAGAGAGAGAGAGAGAGAGAGAGAGAGAGAGAGAGCAGCTGCAATCCCTCAACAGCCAGATGTTTCACAAGGCCTCAACAGAAGTAGCTATAAAGGTAGAAGCTCTTCTGACGTGGGAAATATTGACCAGAGCCACTTATGCTTGTCCAGAACCTGATGTAAAAGAGTGTATCAACTTGCCAAAGTTAAGCTCTCTTAAATAATTGGGAAACGTGCGTAATAATCTTTATGACTGCAGTACTATACACCTTTCAAACAAAACCATTGCCACAAATTGTGACTTTCCATGATGTCTCACGTCACATCAAATCCAAACCGCATTACAATCTCATGGGGAAAAAATCCTTTGATCAAAGTTTTAAAGTTTCTGCCGTCTCTTTTCCAACTGAAATTGAAGTCTAAAAATGTGTACACCAAGGAGGGCCTGTTAACATTTTCGACGCCCTGCATTAAACCATCTGCCTCTGCGGCAAGAGGAAAATGTTAAACATATTTCACGAAGCTGCTTCTTCATTAGACGAGTCTGTTGACTGAGTGACAGGAAGGATGCTCCCCTCACTTCTCCTCCTGGGCCCTCCCCGGGCAAAAACTTCTCTCCTTGAAAACCTACGCGGGAGAGCGGAGGCGAGTAATGATACGGGGGCTGCTAAAGACGGGGGGGGGGGGGGGGAAGGGGGACGGGTGGAGAGGGGGGGGGGGAGGGGAAGAAAAAGGGGAAGAAAAAGGGGAAGAAAGTGTAAAGGAATGAGAGGTGGGGGGAAAATCTGGGAGAGAGACGAGAAAAATATGGAGGGTGGGGGTTGGTCGGAGCAACACAGTGAGAAGGTAATGAGAAGAAAGGGCATGGGGTCGAAAGAGGGGAGGGGGGGGGGGGGGACTGAGCAAGGAGATGAAGTCAAGGACAGGGAAATAGGAGAGGGTTCAGGGGAAAAGGCAATATGGAAAAGAACAATGAGGGAGAAGCAAGGAGTTGCATGGAAAAGAAGCAATGGCAACTGTGGGAGAGGGATGCAAGGAACATTGAGTTCAGAGAAAAAAGAGACAAGGGAGGAAGTAAGATAGGAAAGGAGTTCCCCAGAGGTTTATGTCCGAGAGAGAGAGATGGCTGACCAGGCCTCCGCATGGACCCCTCTGTGAAATCAGGCTTCCTTTGAAGGCTGCACAACAATACACAAGTACTTTGAAAAGACGGCCTGATGCAAGCAGCCGTGACGTCTGCAAATGACAAGCCATTCTATCCTGCAACTTCTACGAGTATCCACCCTTTACCCCATTACTATGTCTATCTCCCTGATCAAACCTGCAGCTTTCGCTGTATTCTTTCTCTTGATTTTAGGATACTGTAGAGTAGAGTGACAGAAGTGAAAACATGTAGCAGTTTTTTTAACTCATAATTTTTTGCATCTGCCCCACAGGGGCGCAGACGTTACGTTGGTGTTCATAATATAGATCAAAGTGCATTCTGCGCGAAAAGGCTTATCCACTTCCGCCCTGCAGTCATTTCGAAAAACACTGAAATTCTACAGCATCAAATCCCGGCTGTTTCGTTAAGGCATTATACAGAAAGGACCCACATATGCTCATTCTTTCGTCACTGTCAATACATGCACGTGTGTGTGTACGAACGCATAACTAATTTGCATACATACGCTCGCGCATATAAGTATGTTTGTGTGTTTCTATGCGCGTTTGAGCAAGCGCAAATGTTCAGGCTGACAGGGAGACAGGGAGACAGAGAAACGCCAAGAAGTAGCAAAGCAACAGGAAAATCTGTCCGGAGATCGATAATCCAAAAAAGACTAACTCAGTAAAGCACACTCATAAATCAAATGGATGAAGAAATATACGGGACCCCTAATGTTATCCGCTGTGGCCCGATTAAATCATATCAGACCAATAGTCCTATCGGACCAATAGTGTATCCCTTCTAGAGAGGACAAGCCGAGTCCATAGCGAGTGATTAATGGGCAATCAACAAGCAGTTAAATCAGTCACATTACCTTCTGCACGATCAGTCCGCTCCCCATTGACAGTCTGTGACGCAGTGCAAACAGCGGGCAACACGGAATGGGGCCCTACACAAACAGAACGGGCACGGGCCACGAGACTCGGTCCTAATGACGGGAGCAGAGCGGGCCAGCGTTGGGGAGGGAGCCAGACACAGAAAACGCACACACAGTCAGGGTAGGTGGGGTCTAGGGAGGCAGCGAGCTCAGTGCCATGCATCCAGGCAGACAGCCACTCCCCCGTAGTTTTCTGCCTCCACTCCACACAGCTCCAGACCAGGCGTCAGCCAGCCAGGATCAGCGTCTCCGAGGCAGCTGCCTAATGAGATTCGACGCTCATAGCGGGGTATACCTAATCTACCTTTAACGAAGCTGCATAGAAGTCAACTATTGATTTTTTACTCGTCTGTCCAAAGAGATTCTGGTTTCCAAGCTTTGATATTCCAGCTTGCTTGTTGACGGTTCGTAAACATGGTGCTGATTGTGGTAGCGGGAGTGCATTGAGGTACGGGAGGTTTTGTGAAACACTATTCCATCATTGCGAACAAGACGATCGCATGAAATTTGCATTGATTGTGCATAATATATCTTCACAAAAAGTCTGCGACCAGATCTTCCGTTTTCACATACGAGCAAATTTCATCTCAAGTTTCATGTTAGCTCTAACTGGTTATCTAATCAATTTTCGATACGACCTAAGTTCATAAACCCACTTTGCCTGCTTGCACATCACAGCTTTGTCGAAGAGTATTATAAAATTATGTCTAATTTTATTTTAGAATCGGTAGTTTCACACTCACACCTGCTGTTTAAAAATCAATCCTAGGTGAGCATTTCTATATGGAGAAAAGAACTGACTGTATATTTACAAACACTGTGCCCTTTGCTGATAATAATACAAAAACGTTTGCGACATCCTCATGTCTAAACACGTAGAAACTGCACCGTCAAGGTAGGAAAGTGCCATTTCAGAGCGTCATGGCCGACAACCCTGTGAGATCTTCTGGCATCCACGGGTGAGCTGCAAATTGCAGCCTGCCAAGGGCACGCTAATCCCATAGAGATTAGAGGGAGCTCCCCATTGTTACCCCGGATATCTGGGTTTCCAGGACGGGTTGAGGTGACGTAGGAGAGGGAGGGATGGACTGGACTCTATGCTAGTAGACTAGGCACTCTCCGACACCCCTGTCTACACTTGAGCATTCTGACAAATGTATCTTCACGGCTGGCTACGGACAAAAAGTAGGGCAGGAAAGGAAGGTAGATTAGGGGGAAGTAATTGGTCGGTGTAGGAGAGAATGCAGAGACGCAGGTACAGAAGGGAACGTAGCCTAGGCGGGTTTGTTTATACCTCAAGTCTCTCGTATAAACATTTGTCTACTAGAGTACACTCACTACAGACGCACCAACGTGACCAATGGATCATAAACAAAACTCGGGGTGCAGGGGAAGACGAATGGACTAGGTTCGTCTTCTCAGATGGTGCGGTCGTATGAAGGCCATTAGGGTCTGCCTGCATCAGGGACTATGTCCATCAAGCCCTTTCATCTTGGACTTCCGCCAGCCACGACCCTGAAGCCATGCACACGGGCGACAGTAATGAGGGTGTGAGACACCCGAGCATTGTATGGCGGGACTAGGGACGTGTGCGTGACAGCAGCACCAAACTGGAAGACTACCGGAGAGTAGATAGGGATACAGAGAAAATCTGTTCGATCCGACATTCTCACACAGCGCGGGTCCCTACACTCAAAATCGCCGCTGTCCATACAGCTCGGGATCGGGAGAGGTAACGATGGGATCGAAGGACATACCAGTCGTTAGTGACGCCCCAAGAAAAGGCAAGATAAAAACTGCACTGTGAAAACTACGAGATTTCCCTACGTGTCAGAGTGACCCAGGTCAGTGGAGCGACCTTGCTCTGCTTCGGAAATAAACTCTGAGGAACCCCCTGTCGGGACTTGTGAAATCCTGCCAGATTGACTTAGGCATGGGGTCTGCATCGCAAAGGGTGTGTGGAGGCTGGAAGTGGGACACAGGCGTCAGAAGCCTCCATGAGTAAAGTGCAACATGGGGCGATGCTGAAAAGCTTCCAGACACAACACTGGAAACGTGGAACCTTCTAAAGTCGACTTCAAGTGCCTCTTTAATAATATATTCGTGTTCCCTGACGCTCCTTTTCCGGCACGAGAAACTCGGCAAATTAACCCAAAGTAATTACTTGTCCAATAATTGCTTTTAGGCGTTGCCTGGAAAGCAAGGAGGACTGCGTAAGAGGAGAGGCTTGTAGAAAGTCAACCTGACGGTTTATTATTTGGAAGTGTGGGACATTTTCATTTTGCAAAGCCCGACCTCTAACTGCATTCTCAACCCCAAAACCTATTCCTCAGACTCCCCAACCCAATCTCAGCCCCTCTCCCTGGGCCATCCTTCTTAGTAGGTGGCCAGGAAACCGACAGAAAACTGGTGGATGGAGAGGAGGTTGTGATTAAATGACCAGATCGCCCTTGCCCCAATGCTCTCATTTCATCCCCAATCAGGCCGAGAGAGGGTATTCTGCTGGCATTACTATTACTGGCATGCAGCCACCCCTGTCCCTCGAAACCATGTAACACCAGCACCGTAAACCGGGTGGCCGGGTAGAGTGACAAGTCGGCCTTGTTCCCACCAGTCGGGTCGGGACGACCACCCGTGAATGTTCGCCCGTCACCCCGCCCCCAGGAACAGGGGAGGCACGCTAGAGGTGATCCCAAAAATTCTCCACGACGGAAAACCTTTGTGTGTGTGTGACGCGGGAGTGTTCGTCCAGAGATGGCCATTGTCCAGGCATGATGGCCCACAAGAGCCACGAGTCAGGTTTCCTTTGATAAAGGCTTCTCGCATCACTCAGAATTGATTCCCGTGCTACCAAGGGGTCGTTAGCTTGAAACACTATCCGCATTCCTCCAATACAGATCACTATTCACGCACAATAAAGACCCTGCCAAACACACACACACACACACACACACACACATTGAAGATTGCAATCCCTGAAGACGACTATATTGATGCCGTTATATTCAATGAATGAATGAAACCATGACTACGGTTAATCCTTCACATTATGAAAATAACAACCTGCTGAGAGATTGGGTGGGAATCATGCAGGGAAGAGCTAGCTCAACTAAAAGTTCAAGGCCGTAATGGGTCAGGTCAGGCCGAGAGGACAGCCGTCTCTGCAAGTCGTGTCAACACAGAGCATCCTAGAAAAAGGATGACCCTTGCACCGGAAGTACTCATCAGTTGTGACCCCTCTCTCGACTCTAGGCACACGCCGTGCATATCAATACAAGTTTCTTGCCCTGCTCTGCTGAGAGCACTTGTAGCTCTATTAGCACGAAATGTGGTGCATCTTATTAATCCCATATTCATCCGTTTCACCCTCTTCGCTGAACTAACTGACACGTTTGTGGCTGCTTGACTGCAAGGACTCGGTGGGTGGGCATTTCAATGCTCTTGATTCCCTTAGGCGTAACAGCGTTCTTCATTTCTAGACGGAGGTTTAAACTTGGGGCTTTTCCAATCAAATGACCTCTTAAATCCATCCCACGAGAAATACGGCAGGCCCGTTCGAATCATAAATCAGAGCCAGGCAGCCACCCGAAAAGATCAAGGGTGCCATCTTCTCATTACTGAAGCAGCTCAAAGGGAAACTTGATCGCAGAAAGCGGCCATTCCCCCGGATACGCAGACAAAACATGAGGTTGAAGAGGAGGAGGAGCTACTGAATTGAATGCAAGGGGCAGCTTTAACGCACCTGCAAGAGCTCTTGCGTTTAAAAGGGAAGGCTATACAACACTCCGATCAAGAGTATCTCTTCCTTTGCTTTCGGGATGTGTGGAGCAGACTCTTTTCGTAAGGGAATGATGTACGATCGGATAAATCATTTCGACCTTATGGCCAACGCTCAAATCGATTTAAATTCCAGCTTTTTGTTTTTTAGTTTATACATTTCATTGTGTGTTTTTTAACAGATTCATGTTTAAAATATCGACCCAATGCAGAAAGCTTCGGGAATGTAAACCCCCCCCCCCCCTCCCTTTCTTTGCCAGTTATCTTTACTTTGTTTTCCTTCCCTTCTTCGTCCTCTCACTTCTTCCTCCCGCTTCTCCTTCTCTCTCCCTATGCTGTATTCAGGGCATTCACACAATCATCTATCCACACGCTTCCATTGCCCCCAACAGTCCTTACACAGATGACGTGGCACCGCATCTCAATTTTCCCCTAGTCTGATTCAAGCAAAACCACTAATTAACCAAGAAGCTGGTCTGAAATTGGATAAAGATCGAGACCAGCTAGCTTCCCCGAGTTCCTAGCGTCCAAACACTCACACATTCTCTGCTCTCAGCCTCGTCGCAGTCATCAGCGGACAATGAGAAAATCGGCAGACATCTCGTCAGCGCTCTCTCCCCACTGTTTGCTTGGAGATGTCGAAGATCGGAAACTAAACATCGCGAAGTGCCAGGCAGAGATAGGAGTGAGGTTTAAGAGGTGGTGTAGAAGAGAAGGATAAAAAGGGGAGAGAGAGAGAGAGAGAGAGAGAGAGAGAGAGAGAGAGAGAGAGAGAGAGAGAGAGAGAGAGAGAGAGAGGGGGGGGGGGTGGGGGGATGGGGGGCGGGTGTAGGGGGGAGGGAGGGAGGGAGAGAAAGAGAGAGAGAAAGAGACAAAGACAGACAGACAGACAGAGACAGACAGACAGACAGACAGACAGACAGACAGACAGAGACAGACACTGAGAGCGAGGGAGACGGAGAGACAGCGAGAGAGGCAGAGAGAGCGAGAGAGAGAAAGAGAGAGAGGAGAGAGAGAGAGAGAGAGAGAGAGAGAGAGAGAGAGAGAGAGGCAGAGAGAGAGAGATGGGGTGGGGGGTGGGGGTGGTTGGGGGTAAGTGGGGTGAGGGATGCAAAAATTCCATTTTCTCTCCGTCAATCAGCGCACGGCTCGCCAAAGAGTGCATTGCCTTTCTTGGCAGCGGGTGGCGCCATTACGGTCTATTAAACTGACCAGGGATGGGTTCGGGAGGGCAGGCGAAGGAAGGAGAAAATCAAGCTAAGACTAGAAACCTTCGTGAACAGCTTATGGGCGCTCCCCGAGGCAATGCAAATCAAGACTTCATTTTCGGAAGGAAAAACTTCATTAGTATTTCAAACTTGTTCAGAGAATTCAATGACGGGGGGAAAGCTTGAAGGTCAGAAGTGAAATGAATGGCCAATGAGCCCGTGCATTTCCAAACTTGGCGTTTCTTTTCCCCTCCATCAAGAGACTGTAAGGAAGAAGAAAGTGATAGGCACCGCAGACGAGGCAGTCACGCACATACGAAATGGCATGCTGTTTGATGAGGAAATCAATACATACCACGAACAGACTTGCCCTTCCGGCGTTTCCAAGGTAACGGCAGCGTGCACTTCTCATTGTTAGCAATATGACTTGGACATCCGAGCAGGTCGATAGTTGTTCTTATGGCACTGCGCTATGAGAGATCACGTAACCACTATGTGGCGCGGATGTTGGCAAGCTGACATCAGCCCATAACAGCTTCAGTTACGAGGGATCAACTTATCGCGCCTCACTGCAGTCAATTATACAGCATTCGAGACACTGAAGGCTCGTCTGGGTACTTGCCAATGGCTGAAGATGTTATGCAAATGGGGCCAGGAATTATGTCGGTGAAGCGGCTAAGTGGTAAAATATGGATTCTGATGCGGTTACAGTTGACTGTCTCCTGATGTAATAACTTATTCAACATTCGGTTAAAATCCTTTCATTTGAACTAATTCCCTGTATATCACGGAGACTTAGCCTTGCAATCGCTTATCTCACAACTATCAGCCCGCGCACAACATGACTAAACTCTCATCTCGACCCTCCCCGATAGTCATCAAAACAACACTTACTGCTCCCTCCAAAAGTGATCTTAATCATCGATGAAATATACTTTTAATGCTGCGTCTTGCTGTCGTCTGGGATCTCTGATGCCTCCTTGATCCTCTGCTCCTTTACAATTTATGGTTTAAAATAGAGTGCTAAAGAATACACTATTATGAACAAATTTAAAAATTTTATATCCATTAATTGGCCTGTTGTTGCCCATCCCATGTCTTCGTCCTTTGTAAAGGTTGTGGGAGGAGAGACGGGTGCCCGAGCCAAGAAAAATAAGAGTCGAACTGTTGGGGAGGCTTTGTGGTGACGGTTTGGGAACATGTACAACTCAAGAGAACTTGGTTTACGGGCACGCCAGACAGCCAACAGAGCACCTTCACATGAACGCATTGCGTGCCCGCGCTTTCAAGGAACATTAGTCACGGACTTACGCCGCTGTCGATTCGGGCAACACCATCTTTTCGCTTTCGGCGGCTGACAAGCGGCCCGTCCGCCGCATCACGCTGGTTTCTGTTCGCTCGGCGTGGTCACGCGGAGCACTACGCTTCGGATTCCTGTCTCCAACAACTTATTGTACCCCATAGTAATGGACCCCCCACTGGTAAGAACGGATTAATAACAGCTACTCTTGAGGTCTGGCTGTGCTCGACCTGCTGTGTCTCCACAAAACAGTCTGATAGCAGCGCCCCTTCACTTATCCCACGGTGGATCCATCATTCCCTCACGCGCAACAAGGCGACAAGAATTAAGTCCACAACGTCCCACAGCGGGGCAGGGTGGACCCAAGCGGGGCCCTGAATAACTGATCTTGAGCCCCAGCGAGTCTTTCGTGTGTGATCGCCAACTCACCCCCCAATCCGCCCGATCGTTGTTTACACGTAAGCATAGCACTAGCCCGCAAAGCAGGCCACAACGCACGTATCAAACCAGAACTAGCCAGTACCCCAAAAGACACTCGGTTACTAGCATGATCTCCTGTTGTAATGTGCCTGCTGTGTGGTCAGCCAAAAGGTATTAGGTTTTCAACCAATATCGTAAAAAGAGAAAAATAAAACATAAACACGTACCCATACATAAGTGTAATAGGGTACAGCCATTCAGATGGTCATATCATTTTTTTTCAATAAAATGTTTGAATTGTCATTTTATACGTCATGACAATCTCCTAAAAGCTTCCAAAACATCATGCTCCCCCAACACGGCCCGCCTCATATCCCAATTCCCCCACTAAGATCACTAATCCAAGTGGATGAGACTGCAAGGTCTCATCCAATCTAATCCGTCCCACTAGTCCAATCATCTCAGCACACTAGGCATCCTACTTCGTCCACTACTCCAATTCCACCAACACATCTAGAAAAGCTACCCCACTCACCTACTATCTCCCACCCCCCCCCCACCCCAACCCTACGACCCCACTGCGCAAACGCATTGATGGTGATAGCGTCACTTATAGTTGAGCCAGCATGGACTCCAGGGCAACAAGCATCGAGGAGGTAGGGTAAATTAAATGCTTCTATGCATGCAAAAGTCTAATTTTCACAAACGCACCAACAATTTATAACAAGTTATCAAGAGGAATATGGAATATCATCGAGCTAAAATCATGAGTAGTTTTTTTCTTGGTCTCCGGTTCTTGATCATTCATCATGGTCTCTCTAGCTGCCTCTGACGTGCAATCTGCTGTCCTCTTGTCTGCGTGGCTCCTGTCCATGCGGTGCAAACACAGTTTTGGTTAACCATTGACGATACATGAGTTTAAATCAAAAAGAAAAACCTGTAGAGAAACTACAAGCGAAAGTTATCTTGGCTCGTATGGCACACACTTGGAATGTGAGTTGGCCGTTTTATACCCAACTCACTTTTTGGTTCTTTAATTCTCTAGCTTGTGGCTCCCACTCCTAACAGTTTTACTTTTTCCCGTTCATTGCGTTGCCCGCGAAATAAACGCATCTTCCTTTCTCCCTCTGTCGTATTTCTTTTTCAACTTTTCGCTATTCACACCACACTTTCATACCTGGTTGTCGTCGAATCGTCCTCACTATGGTAGGAATGAGTAGGAGTGACGATTGAGAGACGGTGCGTATGTGTGGTGGAGTCACTAATTAAAACTTAATAAACACGTCTAAACACTCGTAACCTCCGCTCGATCATTCTGTTATCCATCTTGTTGCCCACTCACGTCTCACCAATCCCGAATTCGCTCCATTTCTTTTCCACTACGTCTCGTTCTTTACTCTGTGTTCAGTCCACTCCGTAATGTTGTAGGTACCGTCCTACCCACAAGTTTGCCTCTCCATGTGTGTCGCCAGATGACTCTCCTCGGCAATCCTGGACCTTATGGTTAAAAGACATAAACCTAGACCTAGCTGAGCGTTGGCTGATTGTTTGATAGATAATCAACGGGCTAAAACCTAACAGTTGGACAAAAGTTATGATGAGGGCCGAGTAATGACAAACAATAGAGTAACCGTAACACTCTTTAACGGACCTTCATAATCAAACGTCCCGCCGGGGGGGCTTTCACTTGACAGCCCTTTCACCATAAAC
>JAWQFJ010003039.1:110000-127500 GCA_034096865.1 Theodoxus fluviatilis
TCCGCTGTCCCCTAATAGAAAATCAGGAAACCAGCAAAAGATGAAAGGAAGCTAACAGATAGAAGATCGAGAAGACCGACTTCCCCAGCCAAGAGGAAGAGTTAGGGAGTCTCTGTCCCTTCCCCAGCAGGCTGCCCCGTCCGGAGCTGTTGGCAGAGCGTCAGGTGAGACATGTTACACAGAGGCGTCGTCCTCTCCAGACCCATCAACGGCCTCTCTAGAGTGCAAATTGGCTACATGCTACCGAGCCTGAAGGACTGCAGAGGAGAGATGGCGGCTAAGTTCAAGCCATTTCAGGCGAGTCTCCAGACGAACGTTTAAGAGGTGTGTTGACCAGGAAGAGACAATTAGACTCGGGCAGCACCTGAGATGACATACACAGGATGGACAGTTAGTTGCTATAGTTGAGAGGCGAAGAAAGATCAATGATCTGTTCAAAATGCGAACGCCCACATAGCAAGCTGTAAGCTGGCAAAGCTACGAGTCCTTGAGAAAGCCTAACAAAGTACCTAGAGACAACAGAAGTATGCCACTCAAAACAAAGTCATTTCTGTAAATGTCCATGTTTTTACAAAACAAATGTGCATTTCTCTATGTTGTCAACAAAGCCACCACATGCCCCGTATCTGTATTTGGTCAGGTCCTGGGGAGACCAAAAATGAACACGCACGTGCACAACGGCGAGGATATCTCACGGGAGAGTTTGTTTAGTAGCATCAGACCTATTTGAGTCCATGTTTTCTTTGTGATGACGGAGCGCAAGTGACATCAACCAACATGGATACTGTTTTGGTTCCCGCTGGCCGCCTTTGACACCATTCCAAGTGTCGACACACACCGCGTATGATGGCTAGGAGATGACGTGCAGCCCAGGCCTCAGGTGACGTGGCCAGGTGTTTGTGCTGGACTGACGCAGGGAGCTTCTGCCGCTTCTGGAAGGCCTGGTCTACAGGGGCCACGCGGACCTCCCACATCAAAGGGCTCGGCCCGCTCCTCGAGGCTTAGCAGCGGCGGCGTCCAGTTTGTCGTCGTCTTCGAGTCCATCCCTGGGCGTCAAGGAGACCTTCCACACACATTGCCCCGTCCATAGTTCTGGCAGCTGTCCTGCCCTAGTCTGGCGTTCATGCAGGCTGACAGGCAAAAACTCGGACACAAGGGGAGAGTAAAGCTGGTGAACTGGAACAGCGAGGCGGATAGCTGACGCGTTGAAAACCACTCATGAACGCCGGTAGTAAAACGCGCATGGTCAGTCAGAGAAATGAGTTACCAGTTCGGCTGATGACATTCCTCGTTATCATGGATCAAGACTAAGAGGTTCTGCGGTTGAGATTTGCAGGGTTCTTTCCTCAATCTATACACTTTAGGTTGCTCTGAGACGGCCGTGAGCAGGGAACCGCAGACAAGCAATGGCATCAACAGTGCTGCTTTATGGAAAAGTATATGGAAAATTGTTCCGTTGGTAATGTGGTTATAACCCTTTTCTCTTAGATGCAATGCAGTCGTAACAAGAAAAGTCCCTCAATAGGCCGTGCGATCGTCTGGAGGACGATGATGACAAAGATGAATGTTTAAATTCAAAACACGAAGACATCAACATATTTTGGTAATGTACATGTACTTCGTTAACCTCCCCCCTAAAAAGAAGGGTGGGGGGTGGGCGTGGGGGGATCCCTGTTCGAACTGATTCAGCGTCTAATTTCGTGCAGGCACTGGATGCCAGTGCAACATCAGCACGATACAAAGTCCAATCGATAGGACACAAATGGATCGACTCGTCGTCTACAGAAGGACGAGAAAAAAGAAAAGAATAAACACACGAAAGAAATGGGTAGAGACTCAACACCTTTCCAGAAGCCATGTCCATTCGATATGCTTTTTTAAAGATCGAGCTGACAGAAGAAAAAGCAGAAAATCCTACACTTTTTTGCATGTTGAGTCAACCGGGGGCGATGCAAAAACTAAACCGCTGCCCAAAGAAACGGCTCGAGATGGCACACCTGCCTTGCGGCCATGCAAACCATGAGTTCCAGAGATTCTGAGCGAGTCACGCCCCGCCAAACACGGGTCAGTGGCGGCCGTGACGCGGACCTCATTGCGGGGGGCAAAACTGTTGACCCGAGCAGTTGGCACGACACCCAATCAGCCCACAACCACCAACTTCAGCTCTCCTGATAAATTTGTTCAGCTCCGCAGTGTGATCTGCAAAGAGGGCTATTTGACGACTCTTCGATTGCCTGATTGTGTGTTTTTCTTTCCCTAATTTCCCTGGAACAGTCAAGTTCAAGAGCAGCTTGCTCACGTGGCTCTACGTCATTCTGACAACAGCACGATTTGCTGACCACATTGGAACTGGGTCAGTGCGTACGGTACCCAGTGAACTTGACTTTCCGGCAAGCAGTAGTTGAGAACGCGAATAAAAATGACTTTGTATGTTAGAATATAAATTGACTATTATGACAAGGCTTGACAAAACGTTTTCTGACATTAGTAGACATCACAACCCTCTACTGCAAAGAAAAATTTCTTGAATGCTTTAAGACATACTTTTCGTCCGCATTATCGTTGACGTTTCTTCACGATGCATATATATGTATATTCCTGCACTGGCAGTTGACAGCTCAATGGTGTAAGATCATTGCACACGTACTTAATAAATCGTCGTCCGCATCAGTGAATGTGGCAGATAGCTTTCTTTTCACATGGACTGAAAGTCCATCGTGAGGCATTTACCTCCCAAAGCAGCAAAAATTAATATCGCGCAGGCATTGACGCAATAACAATGAATAGACCGTTTCCTCTCACCTTTCCTTTCAAATAACGGAGCCAACAAAGCAACGCAGAAAGACACAGAAATCCATCTCGCCAGACACAGCACGGGTCTCCGCAGGCTTCGTCAGCAACTGCATGTTTCTCCGCAACAAGTTCAAGTGCAAGTGCAGCACCCAGTTTTTGTAACCATGGTCAATGCTGAGCGATAAGACACGGTCCCTCTCGTCTGCCTGTGCACTGCAAGGGGACGTTAAAACATGGAGATTTGGTGGCTGCTCTTCGTTTTCGCAGCTACAAACTGTGCCGTCTTTTTTTTTTCGTGAAGCGTGTGTGCGCGTTGCACGTGGACGGTGTGGGGAACCAACACGTGGTTGGGTGATGAAAAGCGACGGCTGCGGAATGTTGGTGTTGGGTGGCAATGAGACGAGTTTGTGTCGAAAAGAAATTCGACTTCTTTCTTTTACGCCTTGCTTTAACGTTGCGTATGAAAGAGAGAGAGATATTGTCCTCCGCGTCAAGCAGATCTTCAAGATCAAGTGCAGAGGCTTCACAAGGCGATGTTTTCTTTCGGCGGGTGCCGATATCTCCGCTGTCAAAAGGCAATTCTCTTCTCTGTTTTTCAAACGACCCTATAGGCTGTTTAATTCAGCCTGCACAGCTCAGCTCTCTTTCATCATCAGAGAGCGTCAGATGGCACCAAGGGCAAATATTACGACAGCGAAATTTGCTGAGGTGAAAAAGCGATGAAACAATCGATTGGAAGGCTGCCCACGAATAGAGATGACGGTCATCGAATCTTCATACGTCCTGGGTCTGTGTTTACGTTTCATCGTATTTTGAATAAAACTCCAGCACGGCGTTTCTGGTCAGACTGTGCAGTAACCAGACAATGAAATGTATAAGAATGTTAAAGGATGTCATGCATGTTTAAAAACTCGCATTAAAAATCTAGTTCCACATGCACCTTTGTTTTTGTTGCTTCTGTTTACTTCAAAAGTGTACATACGTGGGGATGGATAGATGATATGGCAGTTTCGCGGCATACCAGCCTTTGTAGGCTATTTAAGGCCATTGATCACGAAAAATCATTAGAGCTGGTTAGAATAAGAGCAAGTTGTCATGATTTACCCAGTTATTCGTCTCTTACGGACCACTTTGGGACACGCGGTGGGTCGATTCGTACCCCCAAGTCCCTGGGGGACAAAAAGTATATGTGGTGAAAAGATTAACAAAAAACGTTACCTATTTACATGTAGCGTAGCAATGTCAAAATAAAGCCTAATCTTTGGACATGACTAGATGCAGTTTGCGCCCTTGTATGGATTTCGACGTATTGAAAATATATGTGGCTAATTCCACACAAAAAAGGGTATTTCACAGACTTTGCATGCAAAAAGTTCAGGGCACAAGTCATGTCCTTACTTTACTTCATCGGTCGATGAGAGTATTTATCGAAAGATCGACGATGGAGCCCACTGACGGAATGCGTACAGCCACACCCACCCAACCACCCACCCACCCACCCACCCAACCCCCTATGGTCTGTGAGTCACTGCCATAACAACAGCTGTGCACAGATTCGTGACTGGGCGATCGATCCGTGCTGCAATGCAGGCCAGTGACTAGGTAAAGGGCAGAGCGTGCACACCCTGGGGGGCCAGGCAGCCCCGGTCTGCCCAGAGCCGGGCATCGATCGCCTATGGCGCTCTTGGCAATTGCCCCAGCATAAAGCAGAACCATTTAACTTGCTTATGCAAGGGCTGCATATATATGAGAAAAACCACTCCCACACCAAACACTGTGTTTTATACAGGAAGGTCTCTCTTCAGTGGCCTGCAGCGTGCAAATACTTTGCGAGTTTTAAATGGATAGTTGTATTATCAGACAAAGCAAGGCTATATCTTTTTGGGGGGCATGTTAATCACCTTGTGTGTGAGCGCGTCCTTTTTCTAGCGTTGTGTTACGCGAGGAGGAAATGCACTTCACAGAAAAGGGCGCGTCCCTTCAGACCACATCACGCGATTCGTTCTCAACTGAGCTTGATATGTTTGCATGTTTTGCCTCGCAAGATGAAAGGAGATCTAGCGCCTGTCCACAACCTGAACACATGAGCACATTTCCAGTAACGGAGGGCATATGAATGACGTGTGTGCGTGCGTGCGTGCGTGCGTGCGCGCGCGTGTGTGTTCAACGAAGAGAAATAAATCTTACCCTGCACTGCCCGGCGTTGAGCTGTTGGCCCAGTTCCCTTTGCAGCACATGAAGCTTGCGTTTCTCCGCCTCCAGCAAGCGGTACGTCACCTGGAAGATCGAAGAAGGCAGAGTTGAAAAACAAACAAACAAACAAACAACAAGAAGCAGTGCATTATGTCGTCAAAGCACGGCATTCTCAAATCCTGATCACGTATATCTATTGCGTGTTGCACTTACAGCCAGCCATTGGGAGTCGACGATGTGCTGCTCCTCAGCTGACATAAATCAAGGCCGATTATCCGTCATGCATAGATAGGACTGCACACACATTAACGAATACTCTACACCAGAACGTGACGGCACTTCGAAAATGCATCGGGTCTGCTTTGGGGCGCTTTTCAACCCAGCTGCCAAAGTTCGTCCGACACAGCAGGCAATGCATATGCATATGTGTGTGCGCAGCTTTCACGACCGTCTTGGCTCCGAGAGAAACCTTGAGCAGCGCGTAGCAGGCTCGCGGCAGTTGTCTTTACGAGGAGTGATAACGTCTTCTCCCCAGGCGCCTCCTCCGCAACACAACCCGCAGGTTTCCAACGCCCGCACTGCCCTGCCCGTCCAGACAGTTTGCTGGAGTGACGGACCAAAGGCAGGGAGTGCCACAGTATAAATGTATACGCCTGAAATCGACCACCCCAGCCAGCTTCAAAGTTCAAGAAGTGTCCACGGCGGTGAACGTATTTCGAATCGAACGACGACTCAATCGAATCGAGTAAACACCTGGTCGCTTTCGATTTAAGCGTTGAAAAGATCTACTGACGTCTCTGCCAGGTTAGAAAGGACAGATCTAATGGAATCAACGTGGGAAGAATAAAGTCTTACTTTCATGTAAACATCTTGGTCGTGGTGGTTTAATTTCAACACGAACATTTTTTTTTCTACAGTAAATGTTTATTAAAGAGGCTTTCTTTCATGCATAATCCGATAATCAAATTCCTGTCAAAAGATCTTTATTGATCTGACTCAGAAATTTATGAGGACATACTCACGAGGTGAATGCATTATCCGCTTTCCAAGACTTTACGAATTCTTTTACAAGTGCATGTCCAGCGAAGCATGAATGGTCGTTCCATTATCATCATCTCCCCATCTGGTCTAGTTTCATAATTATTCACTGCGATCCTATACAGCTTTTGTCGATTGGACAGTCGATGTAAAACAGCGACATGAATGAAGGCACGGAATCGTTGTATTACATATAGTGAGGCTACGTATCGAGGGGAATATTTTATGCCATTATTTTATTCAATGCAGGCAAGATTACACATCAACCTATCATTTCACCCAGAATAAGAATTATAATCTACGTATTTTCTTTGGTTCCTTATTTGCTTTTTAGAAGCAACTTTATTCCTGTTTCCGTGTTAGTACAACAGCGCAATAGGTCCTCTCTCTCTCTCTCTCTCTCTCTCTCTCTCTCTCTCTCTCTCTCTCTCTCTCTCTCTCTCTCTCTCTCCGTCTCTCTCTTCCATGGTGTGACATTTGCAGATGGCAAATGAACCGAGGCGTGAGGTAAAGCATGAACACTATTTGTCTCATGCTGGATGGTCTCCCCTTGTGCCAGGAGCAACATCCTGCTGGGAGAGACCTCCACCACAATGCAGAGACGCAGGCCCACAATGGATGAACGGAGGTACATAGCAAGACTGCCTGCGAACAGGGAGACTTTGCTCTTGAAGGGTAGAAGACGCCCTAGGGGGAAGGAAGGCATGGGAACAAGAGAAGCTCCTGCATATTCCCTTTGACACCGTTCACATTGTCCACCTTTCGCTTCTCAAGGCACCCTTGGTGTCCATCCATTAGTTAGACCTTGAGAGCTCAGACTTGTGGGCACAGACGTGGGGAGTATTGAAAACACGTCATCACGTGAACGGACCTTGGAACAATTAAAGTGTTTACTCGGCTCTAGGTGCGAGCTTGTTGACTCGGACTGCAGGGTATTTCACTGATTCTGCAGAGGCGTTATGTTCGCATTAAATGTGTTTACAACGTGCGAGTGTGCCGTCTGTCCGCTATTGAAGAAATCAGTCCCATGACTCCGCCACAACATTTACAGCCCATTAAAAAAACAATACATTTCCTTTTCTTTAATACCTATCCTACGCTACCAAACAACCCACCCACCCCTTTCAGTCCTCCTCCTGCGTGTCTTTCTCACCCTCGTCCTCCATTCCTTGGCCTTTGGCACTCATTGTCTCTCCCTCGCCCAGCAAGGGGCAGGGCAGGCCAGGGACGCTGGCCAGGACCACCGCCAGGCAGGCGGGACGAGGGGACCTGGAGTCATCTCAGGAAGCTACTGGCAAACAGGTGGCTGGGGGCAATCATCCCCGACACTCGGGCTATGCTACCGAACTGAGATCCAGGACCACTGCGAAACAGACAAGTCCTTGTTCCACTGGAGGTCTAGTGATTTGAAATGGATTTGGACAAAACCGGCCCTAGAAGGTTGCATTTGTGTGTGAGATATGTAGAACTCAAACGCTGATTCTGTGATTTTCCTAAACCTTTTGTCACACCGGTTTGAACCAAAACAACAAAGAAGCAGTGAATGCAGCTGTCGTATTTTCAACAGACATTACTTGTTTCGAAGTTTATTTGATCGATTCCGCTCCACACAATGAAAATGTGTTATTGAGTTTTAAAAGTCACTGAAATGTTATGCAGGAAAGGTTAATAGTCCCTGTTGCATTTCAGACACGAAAACTCTGACTCTCCCTTTCTGTTCTCTCTAATCTGTTTGTAGGAGTGACTGTTCTACTGCCGAGTTTGCCTCAGAAGGCTACCACAACATCCTCTCTTCATGAAAACACTACTCTCAAAGCCCTTTCCTCTACGTCTAAACCCATTGTCCTCACCCCCACCTCCATCACTCTCCCATCGGAAGTGCCTCCATCTATTCCTTTTCCCTAGTACGCTATTGCATCGACGCCGACATCTATTCGCCCTCGCTCCAAAAATAGCTTCAAAGCCCTTTCCTTTTATAATGAGTCTAGAGGCCTAGTTGTCAGGCGGGAGGGTACCCGCCCCGACTGGAGTATTTCCGTCCCTGGTACACACTCCCTCACTCTGAGATGTCCAAGGCAGTCTTCTCATAATTTCCTTTCCGTCCCTGGTACACACTCCCTCACTCTGAGATGTCCAAGGCAGCCTTCTCATAATTTCCTCTCGTGAAGCATGTCCAGGCGCGGTGGTTTTAACAGTTCGTTCGTTCAAAGCATACCTACCCAAAATATATGGATGTGAGTGAAAGCATTTCTAAAGATGATTAAATGTCAAAGACAACGGTTTTCAATAAATATCTTCTCAAATGACAGACCCTAAAACATGACGAAACATCTATCTGCCCAGGGGCCTATTAAATGTCGTACGATTGGCTCTGGCGGGTCTTATGAAGCCAAGTGGCGTTTGCATGTGAACCTGCTTAAAGTCTTCTCAATGACACAAAAACCATTGGTGGGGGTGTGGGAGAGGAGACAAGGGGGGCAGAGGAGGAGAGAAGAGGGTTGGGGAGAGGGGGGGGGGACCAAGGCTCCTGTGCGGAGAGCCAGCCCCCCACGTGCAGTTTGCGATGGGAGCGAGGGGAGATTAGAGGGTGCTCGTGGACGCCTGATCTGGGTTAGGGTGGCGCGCATCTCCAGGTCTGCTGTCCCTCCTACAGAGCGCGTGAACAGCGTGCGGAAGTCGGTCGGTTGCACGTAGGTGGCAGTGTCGTCCGCGCATACACGGAGTTGGGGGAGGGGGTGGGGGTGGGTGGGGGGTAGAGAGAGAGAGAGAGAGAGAGAGAGAGAGAGAGAGAGAGAGAGAGAGAGAGAGAGAGATGAACTGAACTGAACTGAACTGAACTGAACTTAATGTTTACTCATAGGCCGACAGCCCATTAAACTACCTATGCAGCACGATGATTCATCAATGTGGCACAAACACACATGATTGGATATTTAAGCAGAACACAACTATCATCACCGGAGTTACAATCAAAACAAATCTTATACAAGACTCATTTATTGTTTCTTTTTTTCCTCTCTGTGTTTCAAGGGATAGACAATGTAAATGGATACACATCTTCTTATCCGAACATTAGTGCCTTTCAGCAACGAGAGAGCGAGAGAGAGAGGGTGGGTGGGTGGGTGGGTGGAGGGAGAGAGAGAGAGAGAGAGAGAGAGAGAGAGAGGCAGAGACAGAGACAGAGAGAGAGAGAGCGTGAGAGAGAGAGAGAGTGCATGAGAGGGTGAGAGGGCGTGAGAGAGAGAGAGAGAGAAAGAGAAAGAGAGTGAGATTGAGAGAGAGGGTGAGAGAGTGAGAGTGAGAGGGTGAGAGAGAGAGCGAGATCGTGCGTGAGAGAGTGAGAGAGAGTGTGTGCGTGAGAGAGAGAGAGAGAGAGAGAGAGAGAGAGAGAGAGAGAGAGCGAGACAGCTAGAGACAGCTAGAGAGAGCGAGAGAGAGAGAGAGCGAGAGAGAGAGAGAGAGAGAGAGAGAGAGAGAGAGAGAGAGAGAGAGAGAGAGAGAGAGAGAGCGAGAGAGAGAGAGCGAGAGAGAGAGAGCGAGAGAGAGAGAGAGAGAGAGAGAGAGGGAGCGAGCGAGAGTGAGTGAGAGTGAGTGAGAGAGTGAGACAGAGAGAGAGAAAGAGAGAGAGATAGAGAGAGAGATGAAGAGAGATAGAGAGAGAGAAGGCGGGATGGGTGGGTGGGGGGTTGGGGTGACATTTTACAGAGACATCATCGTCTCCAGGATATTATTTTCTAGCAGGAAATTTGCCTTTCCCGCTTGCAAGGTTAGTAGCCGCTTATAAATTAAGGTTGGCCCAAAAATGTTGTCTTTTTGCTTGTAAAATAATCTGCCGAGAGCAGTTCAACGTTCTAATCGTACGTGCTTTTTTAAAATACTAAAACGTCAAAAACAATCTCTAAGCTATCTATGTGTGAATATTCATCAGAGCTGACGGTACAGGTATATAAAACTGCAGCATATTCGGAACGGTAAGAAGCGAACAGAATGTGAAACTCAAAACAAACA
This sequence comes from Theodoxus fluviatilis, assembly GCA_034096865.1. NCBI lineage: Eukaryota > Metazoa > Mollusca > Gastropoda > Cycloneritida > Neritidae > Theodoxus > Theodoxus fluviatilis. The sequence goes on from JAWQFJ010003039.1 coordinate 120,033, forward strand.
GCTCATATCAGTGGACGAATTCCTTCATTATCGCCGAACCTTAGCACGTAAACAATCATCTTTATAAAGCAGTTTGTCACGTCGAAGTCGGTGAAGACAAGGACAAAACAATGGAGAGAGGGTCATGTCGTAGAGGGGCGTCGTATCTGTGCCTGAGGGAGCTCCCAGGTGTTGTCCAATGCGACTGCAGACTTTGACTCCTCAGTGATGGCAACAACGATTCTGCGTCGCTTCTGATCTCTGCGTCCATCCCAGACGCATGAATGAATGATTGAATGAATGAATGAATGCGGCCACGACGAAAAGTGCGCAGTTTTGGTCATCGACACGCGACCGTGAAGCTCGGCGTGATCTAACCACGCAAATATGCAAAATTCCACGTCATGAAGGTCATCACTGTTGGTCTTCAGCAATCTCCGTTCTTTTTTTCGCGCGTTGATTCGTCGAAGCGGCGGAGCCCGCGCAAACCCATTAGCCAGAACAAATTTACATCTCGGCGGGAAAGGCTGCAGTCTTGTGCAGAATCAACCTCTGGCTGCAGCCTTGTCAACACTGGACGGAGGCTGATGAGGGGTGAACTCAGTGGGGGTTCCCAGGCCACCAGCCTCCTGCAGACCACGAGTGAGGGGACAAGGGAACAGAAAAAGAATGCGTTAATGAGGACGAGGGAGATGGAGGGAAAGAGAAAGAGAAAAGGAGTTTGTTAATAAGGGGTGGGGGTGGGGGTGGGGGGTGGGGTGGGTGTGGAAGGAAGTGTGCGTGAGAGATTGAACGCAGGAAAAGAGAGCAGAAAAAAGGAAAGAGAACGAGGTTGAGATAAAAGGTACGACATATAGCCTACCGAGTTTGAAATAAAGAGATCAGCTCGTTACGGAGATGGGCACACTTACTAGGAGCGAAGGTAATATATCTGGATGAAAAAAATACTACCAAAAGCAGACAGGGAAAAGCTTTGTGCAGATAGGAACCACTGCAACAGACATATCAAACTGTCCTGTTCAGAGTAATGGCAAAATGATCACATGATTTATCGAGAATACATCCTGACAGATAACCGGCATGTCTAATTAAGAAGTTAAGAATACACATACAGGTGCTATTTTTAAAATCGGGTTATCTATGACTCAGACGCCGAGGAAAGATCCTACTAAGGTTTCTTAAACTCTTATCACGTTGCTCCCGGCCTGCTTTAAGTGTCTGACCAATATCGATGACTTCGAATTATTACATTACCTGCGAAGTCGAATAGGTAATAAAGACGCTTAAGTTTTGCCGTCAGGGATGTATGGGATCAAACAGTTTGACTAATGGATTCATCACAGCGATCAAGATATACATGTTAAATGGCAATATGATTTGACAGGCAGCGCCATCTATCAAGGTAGGGACACCACGAATTTCTCCGAGGAGCTCACCACACCAAAATATGTGTAATATCCTCTTGCTGAGTTCGTTAAGAAAGAACGAGTTCTATCAAATCCTCAGAGGGATATTTTGGGGGTTCTGAGTCTCCTACAGCGGACAGTAATGAATGCACCTGAGTCACCACAGACAACACCGTGCTCGCTGTGGGAATACTATGACGAGCATGTACGGCCTGTGGGACGCAGGTTACCAGAGCCCACTCTGAATAAGACTGCCCACGAGTATTGATTCAGCGCCACAGCACTGGCATTCGTCATACTTATGTGTCTTACGTCCCCACCCAGCATCTCTTTGTTGTCTCTCTCACCTCCTCCTCCTGCGGCTGCTGCTGCTGCTGCTGCTGCTGCTGCTCCTGCTGCTGCTGCTACTCCTCCTCCTCCTTCTCCTCCTCCTCCTCCTCCACAACTACTATTACTATTACTGCTGCTGCTGCTCCTCCTCCTCCTCCTCCACCACTACTATTACTATTACTGCTGCTGCTGCTGATGCTGCTGCTGCTGCTGCTCCTGCTGCTGCTGCTACTCCTCCTCCTCCTTCTCCTCCTCCTCCTCCTCCACAACTACTATTACTATTACTGCTGCTGCTGCTGCTGCTCCTCCTCCACCACTACTATTACTATTACTGCTGCTGCTGCTGCTGCTGCTGCTGCTGCTGATGATGATGATGATGATGATGATGATGATGATGATGATGATGATGATCGCGGCCACAACAACAAAGACGACGATAACACTATTGCTACAGCGACTCTAATCGCAGTTAATGCTGTGCACGATACTGATCATGTCAGCGTAACATATTACAGGGTAATAACAGTGATTAATGACAGCGAGGCATCATATTTTCTGCGCAGAAACTTATGTCAAAATTTTGGCAATAACTTTACTTTCTCGAGACATGCATGGTGCTTGTCACTGGGACCGCCTTGCTCAGAGGACTGTGCACACACTTGAAGAAACCAGGCGTTTCAGTGACAATATTGCACTGCATTGGATGAAACAGGTCAGAGGGAGGGAAGGGTCTTCTATTCAATCTGAGGAGCATGCTTCGCCCCTCCATCACAAAGGGTCAGAAATAAACAAGTGATGGACAAAGCCATGCACGGAGCTGTGGGCTGGGGGGGAAGGGAAGTAAGGAGGAGGGGAAAGGAGAAGGAAGTTGGGCGCTCGGGAGGGGGGTAGGAGGAGAAGGAGACTGGACCGCTAAATGAGGATTGAGAAATATCAATGAGGCCTGAGACAAGACCAGCAAACCCACGCTGGAAGCCTACTGAAGAACAAGAGGAGAAACAAAGTTGAGTTGGAGGAGAAAGGGGAGTTAAGGCGTGTTCTAATTGGGCGATGTTTCGGCCTACTACGCCGAAATACTTCTTCGCCCTCGCATGAGGATTATGGGGTTTTGCCAAGTGTCTGAAGTTCAAAGTAGACTTTGGTGATCATGTTCTTCGAAGACTGATGGATATCTGGACGAAGTAAACCGAAGCTGCATCCTCATTGGTCATATAAGATCGCTCTTTCTTTTAGGAGTCGCGGAATGTCTATGCTGCAATTTTCATCATCGACTCCACTCCGGCCACGGCGTGCGCAACAGTCTCCGGACACAAAGTCGCCAAGTCAACCTCGGCCTTCGGCGAAGAGGCGTTTCGGGTGGCCTCCAGGTACAAAAGAACTACCGTGGCCCATCTGTCAGCTGCCATCTGTTGTCGCCCTTCACCGACGGCATTGTCACACATGTCGACTTCCTCGTTCGCCTGCGTCTGACTCATCGCTCTCGAGTTCGCACCTAACGGACCCCGCCCGCTGTTCTTCAGCAACAATTTTTATTGTAGAGCATGTCTGTCATTGTCACCCTGACCCGAGTGTCTAAGCATGTAAAAACATTTCCCAGTCATAAAACATGAAAGAAATTCGCCCAAAGAGGAGAACGCCCTGAGGCAAGCAAGCTGACGCATCACTGTCAGCTTTATTGTCGTGTATCGAGTTGGAAGGATGCCAACAGACGAGCTGAACAAACTCAGAATTACTGAACCACTAAAGTCTAAAGCTGGATTAGATAGTGTTCATTTTGAGTGTTTTTTCTAGTCAAGCATTTATGTTTGAATGTTGATAACAAAGTGTTAACATATTACACACGTTTTTCTTTGTTTCGTCGACAAAAACAAGATAACAGAATAATTAGCACCATTTGGAAATGCCAAGCACCCTCCTTAAAACCACATTGCAGAAATAGTTATATCTTTCTAAACAACCTTGACCCGCCACGTGATTTCGAAAAAGTTACAAGTTATCACAAACAGACTCATCCCAAAAAAAGACTCGAGGTCTGAGGAGCGTCGACCGGCGATCGAAGTAACAAACAGTCAAGGTTCTCGGCTAGCGGCATGCATTAAATATCTGGCAAACAGAGTCCCACTGTTCTCCACTTGTCCATTCATCGACGACCAACACCAGGAGTAGAATTATACCAACAGCAGCAGCGCGCCGCAGATGCTCTCGGCTCCGCCGTCAGGGTCTGTGCAGATGCAGGCTGACCTTCAGGCGGTTGACAGAGTCGGGAGACAGGCTGCCTATTGATCGCAAGCCGCTCGACTTGACTTCTCCGGCGACGTGGCATCATCGCCATGGCTCCCCGTGACTCAGAGTAAGGCCTGCGATCGTCGTCACGGCCGCTGACAGCTGTGCAGGTATTTAAATTTCTTGGAACCCGGGTTTGCAGATGGCCGCCCGCGCTCCTCGCTTTCACTGGGCCCGGATTAGCAACCCGAGTTGTGCCGAAAGACAATTATTCCAGTCGCATGCCAGAAACTTTCCCCACTGCAGGCGCTCCAGCATGCACACTATGTTGTCTGTTTGAGGAGACAATCTCCCGCGACGCTCTCACAAGCCGCTGTTTGTCGAGACGCAAGTGGTCGAGCCCCCTGCATAAGTCTTCCCGAGTGTCAACATTAAATAAACAAAGCCATCTCTTTCGGCGTGTTAAAGTTCACGGCTACCCCAATGCCAAGTTAAGGCAGCCATGGCGAACGACAGGAAGAAAGGAACCTATTGTCAACGAAGCAAGAGCATTTCCTGCGAGGTCAAGATTCACCACTGACAGTTCTGGTTAGGTGCGCGACATTCGCGGCAAATTTTCGTTTGTCTGTAGATGCCATGAAAAGAATAGAGCAAATTACGGCGGACGCTCAAGAAACAGAGGGACCTCTTGTGGACCGAATTTAGACATGCGATATTTGACCTTGCAAACTCATAAAGCATCCGAAAACATCTCACGCTGCCGGGTTCAAAAGAGTGTTGGGGTAATGAAATATTCTGTTTAACTGCTATGTTCCGTTTGATATAAAACAATAGAGTGCGTTGATGCTGTGAACTGTTGGAATTACTGCGACGCGCTAGAAGTCCTTTCTTTGCAACGCTTTGGGAGGAAAAATATATCGTGTGTGCACAAAGTTACGGGTTAATTCCTTTAGACCCCCGCATCGTAAGAGTTAAAAGACTCTATTGTGACATGAAGCACAGAGGCATTATTATACGTTGAATTTATTACGCAATACTTTAGTATTAGATTTAAATTCTAATTCTGTTTAAACATATAGCATAATGAAAATGCACAGCTGCAAATATAGATATGCTGGTATGCATCTTTGCTACTTTATGGAGATAAAACGGTCACGACTGCCAATGTAACATTTCTAAAGCGTTTCTGATGATTCGAATAATACTTTTTTTGTTTCGTCACTCTTCTATAACCGAAGACAATACTCTTTTGAAATGCTTTTTTTCATAACGAAAGAACTGCGAGACGATGAATTGTTATGGCGCTATAGTTCAAAGAAGCGTAACGGAGAGTGACAGAACAGTTTTAGTCCTCGAATTTTTTCGTCGGTTGACCTACATTTCATTATCGGTTTTAAATATCAATTATCCTCGGAGCCCACCTCGTCGAACGTCTTTGTATTGATCTCATGTAAATGCATGTAAATGCATGTAAATGCAAGCATGACTTGGGAAATCATGGGTGCAATAAGGATTTGACTCCATAAATGATTGACCAGAAGGCGTATCTCTAACCCGAAAATGGTTCCCTCAAATTATCAGTAGGTCACGAATAAGCATGACAAATCAGTCTTATTACATGAATTCTCAAAGATGAAATGACATTGCCTGTATTCAACTCCGCTTTTTTAGCTATGCCTCCCAAAAGCTCAAAAATCAGTGATGTGCTCTGTACATAGACCTTCGAACAAGTGAATCCTTTGAAGCCTCGGGGCTCTCTGGCGGAAGCCTCGTATGTTGATCCAGACAGGGACATGGACATTCCCAGTCCGTTTTCCTTCCCATCCAACAGGCTCGTCTAGAGCTAATGGCCACGGGCATGATCGTTCCCTTCCTTCCCGTGGCCTTCTCGAAGGGGATGCAGGTCGTTAGGGTTAACCCTAAAAGTTCTCACCTTGTCCTCAGCTGATAAAGCAGTCCGCGTGGGCAGTGCCAAATATTTACCACTTCCAAGACCCTCAGACTCAAGGGACCGCTCAAACAGCTGTGTATGTAGTCCACAGCCCTTGCATTCTTCGGCAGGCAAATGCTTTGACACTTGTTAGCAGTGTCCATTCTTTAACTTCGGAATGACCCTTGGGGAAATCCCCGAGTGCGCATAGACTTTGAATTATATATCAAAGAAATAAACCGAACATTTGAACATACATTTGCGCTTGGAAAAAGGGCAAACAAGTAAGTATTTGGGGCTCTAAAAAGAGGAGCAAGGTCGCGGCTAGAATTTGGTGTTGACGGTAAACCAAGGCAAAGATTTCTACTATTGACATGATTATTGACAGATGACTCCTGACGCAAAAGGGGAAACGAAGAAGTCAATAGAGCATCTCATCGAAGGCAAGGGAATTATCGAGGCCACCGCGGGCAGTATAGGACACTTCGATGCACGCATCGGGTGAATGATGTACTATTTTTGGGGTTTTTCCAGGTGGACTGGGTCACTGATTAACGACTTCATTCAAGGGACAATAGTGAGTTCGCCAATCTGAGTACAATGTCCATTAACTTCGCTAGTAGTGACCGAATAACATGAGAGTAATGATTTGTTGCGTCCACCATGTCCAAGGTATGAACACCACTATCATTCCAGTAACTGGGAGGCAGGCCATTATCTGCAGTTTCATGTGCACACATGCCGCCACCCGGTGCAGGGTACCAGGCCCAGATAGCGAATGTACCCGAGTCGGACGTGAGTGGTACAAGAACTGGCGAACCCTAATGCTTTGATGGATATATCTACAGGTACTCAATAGGACGCGAACAGACGATGAATTGCAGAACTCGTCAATTACAAAAACACTAGGTTTGTTGACATGATAGTGTTTAGGTATAGGACGCAATTTTGTTTAAAACAGGAAAACTGTTCGAATGCAATGACGCAAAATTACCGCCTTCACATAGCTCAAAAGAGTAAGAAAATGGACTGGTTGAAAATAAGTTTTTAAAAGTCTTCAGTATATTTGCACGAGACATTTAACAAGACCGGGATTTTGATTTTAAAAACCTGTAAACGATTTTGTGGTGTCAATGATAGTGTGCATAAACACAACGATAATTATCAGCTTATCAGTCCGCAAACTGAGCTAGAGGGGGAAAATTGCGTCCTTGATCTACATTGATTGGAGCTGTCCTTGATTAGCGTGCAGGTGCAATGCAGACAGAAGATGCAGTTCATGTAGCATGAGGGGATGGCGTGGCAGCAGTGTGGATGGACTAGGAAGTATGGTGAACCGTCAGTTATCAAACAAGATGCTAAACAAAGGGAAACCAATCTATCTCCACGGCACTAGACAACAGCTACAAGTACAATCTTTGTTAGCGTGCACATGCATGGGTTTTTCAGGGGGCATAATTATACAATAATACATCACCTGCTCGTAAATTGAAGTGCTACTGTTGAGAGTGCAGACACGCTTTGCTAACCCGTAGATTTTCGATATTCTGTTGCCCACTTAAAATATTTAAGAAAGATCTATATACATGTAGATCACGAT
>JAWQFJ010003040.1:0-56952 GCA_034096865.1 Theodoxus fluviatilis
TCACCTTATACATTCATAGTCACACAGAGGGGAGGTTGCATCATGGATGTTCACCTGATACATTCATACTCACACAGAGGGGAGGTTGCATCATGGATGTTCACCTGATACATTCACAGTCACACAGAGGGAGGTTGCATCATGGATGTTCACCTTATACATTCACAGTCACACAGAGGGAGGTTGCATCATGGATGTTCCCCTTATACATTCATAGTCACACAGAGGGAGGTTGCATCATGGATGTTCACCTTATACATTCATAGTCACACAGAGGGGAGGTTGCATCATGGATGTTCACCTTATACATTCACAGTCACACAGAGGGAGGTTGCATCATGGATGTTCACCTTATACATTCACAGTCACACAGAGGGAGGTTGCATCATGGATGTTCACCTTATACATTCATAGTCACACAGAGGGGAGGTTGCATCATGGATGTTCACCTTATACATTCATAGTCACACAGAGGGGAGGTTGCATCATGGATGTTCACCTGATACATTCATAGTCACACAGAGGGGAGGTTGCATCATGGATGTTCACCTGATACATTCATAGTCACACAGAGGGAGGTTGCATCATGGATGTTCACCTTATACATTCATAGTCACACAGAGGGGAGGTTGCATCATGGATGTTCACCTTATACATTCATAGTCACACAGAGGGGAGGTTGCATCATGGATGTTCACCTTATACATTCACAGTCACACAGAGGGGAGGTTGCATCATGGATGTTCACCTTATACATTCATAGTCACACAGAGGGGAGGTTGCATCATGGATGTTCACCTTATACATTCATAGTCACACAGAGGGGAGGTTGCATCATGGATGTTCACCTTATACATTCATACTCACACAGAGGGGAGGTTGCATCATGGATGTTCACCTTATACATTCATAGTCACACAGAGGGGAGGTTGCATCATGGATGTTCACCTGATACATTCATAGTCACACAGAGGGGAGGTTGCATCATGGATGTTCACCTTATAGTTATACATTCATAGTCACACAGAGGGGAGGTTGCATCATGGATGTTCACCTTATACATTCATATTCACACAGAGGGGAGGTTGCATCATGGATGTTCACCTTATACATTCATATTCACACAGAGGGAGGTTGCATCATGGATGTTCACCTGATACATTCATAGTCACACAGAGGGGAGGTTGCATCATGGATGTTCACCTGATACATTCATAGTCACACAGAGGGGAGGTTGCATCATGGATGTTCACCTGATACATTCATAGTCACACAGAGGGGAGGTTGCATCATGGATGTTCACCTTATACATTCATACTCACACAGAGGGGAGGTTGCATCATGGATGTTCACCTTATACATTCACAGTCACACAGAGGGGAGGTTGCATCATGGATGTTCACCTTATACATTCATAGTCACACAGAGGGAGGTTGCATCATGGATGTTCACCTTATACATTCATAGTCACACAGAGGAAGGTTGCATCATGGATGTTCACCTTATACATTCATAGTCACACAGAGGGAGGTTGCATCATGGATGTTCACCTTATACATTCATACTCACACAGAGGGGAGGTTGCATCATGGATGTTCACCTGATACATTCATAGTCACACAGAGGGGAGGTTGCATCATGGATGTTCACCTTATACATTCACAGTCACACAGAGGGAGGTTGCATCATGGATGTTCACCTTATACATTCACAGTCACACAGAGGGAGGTTGCATCATGGATGTTCACCTTATACATTCATACTCATTCACATGCACATGGGTTACAACACATTGTAACAACACAAGGCAGCATCTGATTAGGATATAGCAAAGAGCAAGAACGAACCCAGACAAGCGGTTTTTGGTGCTTACAGTCCGAGTGGTCAGTGGAGCTGGACAGCAAGCCGGTGTGGCAGCAGCCCTACTTCCCCTACGTTGTCACCGCCCTGGCCCTGGTGCTGGTCACCTCCGCCAGCCTGACGGTCAGTTCTGCCCTGCCCTCTGTTGTCCACCTCTGTACCAACAGTCCTGTGTTTGACAGTAATCCCCATGTAAAGGTAGAACACAACCAAGTCATCCTAACTTACACCCAACCTTGGCACCCATTCACATTGTGTTAATGCTAGTGTTTCATGCTGTCCTTGTAATTGACTAATTAATTAACTTTTATTTCAAATATAGATGCCCTGCTAACCTACTTGAGTTGCAGATGGATTTTCTTGCAGCCTCTTTGAAAGTTTGAAGAACTTATCTCTGCATTTTTAGATCTTCTCACAGTTTCCTGTAGAGTTGCCCTTGTATTCGTTGATTAATGAACCGAGTAACAGCTGATGTGCTTAGGTGACCTTTTTGCCTTCTTGCTTTCTTGCTAAGGTGTTTGCCTGGTGGATAATCGTGTCTAATTGACCTTGAGGTGTAACAGCTGCAGATGTGGCTGCAGAATAGGTCTCTCAGCTGACATACCTCAATGTCATTCTCACCTGCCTTAATGACATTTTCACCTACCTGTAAGGTATTTTCATCTGCTTTACAAATATGATCTGCCTACAGAGCAGCAGACATAGAAAATGAAACAATGCACTTTCCATAATGTAAACTTAAAGATGATTGATGCCAGTTCAGTCAGAAATATCTGACATTTAGTAGTACCTCCCTTTTCAACCCACATCCTCTTTGTGGGGGTGGGTGGAGTGGGGGGTGGAATCGCTTATGGTACATAAACCTCTTCCCTTCCATATATATTGCATGTTAAATGCCAGGGAATTTTCTCATGTTTTACTGTACTAGTGTTTGTCATATATTGTTCTTGTTTTCTAGAACACTGAACAAAGAGCTGAGTCATTTGTAGTTGCCTTCCTATCATGGCAGTGTTTCATTAGAAGCCCAAAATTTTCTGGGACCTAGCAAAGCTCTGACAGTTTGAGGCCGGGAAAATTTCCGGGCATGGCAGGGAAGGGGTCATCCTTACCCTGGCATCATAAGCAAAGCTCTGACAGTTTGAGGCCGGGAAAATTTCCGGGCATGGCAGGGAAGGGGTCATCCTTACCCTGGCATCATAAGCAAAGCTCTGACAGTTTGAGGCGGGGAAAATTTCCGGGCATGGCAGGGAAGGGGTCATCCTTACCCTGGCATCATAAGCAAAGCTCTGACAGTTTGAGGCGGGGAAAATTTCCGGGCATGGCAGGGAAGGGGTCATCCTTACCCTGGCATCATAAGCAAAGCTCTGACAGTTTGAGGCGGGGAAAATTTCCGGGCATGGCAGGGAAGGGGTCATCCTTACCCTGGCATCATAAGCAAAGCTCTGACAGTTTGAGGCGGGGAAAATTTCCGGGCATGGCAGGGAAGGGGTCATCCTTACCCTGGCATCATAAGCAAAGCTCTGACAGTTTGAGGCGGGGAAAATTTCCGGGCATGGCAGGGAAGGGGTCATCCTTACCCTGGCATCATAAGCAAAGCTCTGACAGTTTGAGGCGGGGAAAATTTCCGGGCATGGCAGGGAAGGGGTCATCCTTACCCTGGCATCATAATTAGTACTGTTTGACCTGTCATCGCTACAAAAAAAGAAGCTTCATTTCAAGGATGCTACTCCTACCCTTTTCTTTTGCATTTGTCCTTCTAACTATTCAACAATACCTAGCAACACCTGTACCAGAAGTACTGGCCATTGAACAAATCCATTCCATTGTATTAGGAAAATGTTTATGCTGAATTTTTGGGTAAGTTTTTGAAAGCACATTTCATGAACTTTCCCCCTCATCACTCCCAGCGTACCGTGACTAGCGTGCTTGGCCCAGTCACACCGTGACTAGCATGCTTGGCTCAGTCACACCGTGACTAGCGTGCTTGGCCCAGTCACACCATGACTAGCGTGCTTGGCCCAGTCACACCGTGACTAGCATACTTGGCCCAGTCACACCGTGACTAGCGTGCTTGGCCCAGTCACATCCGAACAGCACACTGTAACTAGCATGCTTGGCCCAGTCACATCCGAACAGCACACTGTGACTAGCATGCTTGGCCCAGTCACATCCGAACAGCACACTGTGACTAGCATGCTTGGCCCAGTCACATCCGAACAGCACACTGTGACTAGCATGCTTGGCCCAGTCACATCCGAACAGCACACTGTGACTAGCATGCTTGGCCCAGTCACATCCGAACAGCACGTGCTGCCACCACTAGCATGCTTGGCCCAGTCACATCCGAACAGCACGTGCTGCCACCACTAGCATGCTTGGCCCAGTCACATCCGAACAGCACGTGCTGCCACCACTAGCATGCTTGGCCCAGTCACATCCGAACAGCACGTGCTGCCACCACTAGCATGCTTGGCCCAGTCACATCCGAACAGCACGTGCTGCCACCACTAGTGCAGGGTGAGGGTGAAATGCTAGGGGGGTTGTTTCTTTATGACAGATCACACAGCTGGCAACTGATGCGTGGTTGACCTTTGCAGCATCTGATGCGTGGTTGACCTTTGCAGCATCTGATGCGTGGTTGACCTTTGCAGCATCTGATGCATGCTTGACCTTTGCAGCATCTGATGCGTGGTTGACCTTTGCAGCATCTGATGCATGCTTGACCTTTGCAGCATCTGATGCATACTTGACCTTTGCAGCATCTGATGCATGCTTGACCTTTGCAGCATCTGATGCATGCTTGACCTTTGCAGCATCTGATGCGTGCTTGACCTTTGCAGCATCTGATGCATGCTTGACCTTTGCAGCATCTGATGCATGCTTGACCTTTGCAGCATCTGATGCATGCTTGACCTTTGCAGATCTACCTGTGCTGCTGCCACAAGGAGAAGGGGGCCCAGGAGGAGGAGGTGGTGGTGGTGACCCAGCAGGTGCTGTACCCCAGCATTAAGCCCGAGACCAAAGACCCCCTGGCCATCCAGCCCCCCAACGTGGCCCCCCCATTCCTTCCCAAAGGGGGTACCACCCCCATCCTTGCCCAGCCTGCCCGCATCCGTGCCAAGGGACTGCTGGAGAGGTCAGTCAGTTGTCTGGGCTGTGCTTCATTGTTTATAGGAATGAATGCTGGCTGAGAGTGACAGACTGACTGACCACAAGGGACTGCTGGAGAGGTCAGTCAGTTGTCTGGGCTGTGCTTCATTGTTTATAGGAATGAATGCTGGCTGAGAGTGACAGACTGACTGACCACAAGGGACTGCTGGAGAGGTCAGTCAGTTGTCTGGGCTGTGGTTCATTGTTTATAGGAATGAATGCTGGCTGAGAGTGACAGACTGACTGACCACAAGGGACTGCTGGAGAGGTCAGTCAGTTGTCTGGGCTGTGGTTCATTGTTTATAGGAATGAATGCTGGCTGAGAGTGACAGACTGACTGACCACAAGGGACTGCTGGAGAGGTCAGTCAGTTGTCTGGGCTGTGGTTCATTGTTTATAGGAATGAATGCTGGCTGAGAGTGACAGACTGACTGACCACAAGGGACTGCTGGAGAGGTCAGTCAGTTGTCTGGGCTGTGGTTCATTGTTTATAGGAATGAATGCTGGCTGAGAGTGACAGACTGACTGACCACAAGGGACTGCTGGAGAGGTCAGTCAGTTGTTCTGGGCTGTGGTTCATTGTTAATAGGAATGAATGCTGGCTGAGAGTGACAGACTGACTGACCACAAGGGACTGCTGGAGAGGTCAGTCAGTTGTCTGGGCTGTGGTTCATTGTTAATAGGAATGAATGCTGGCTGAGAGTGACAGACTGACTGACCACAAGGGGCTGCTGGAGAGGTCAGTCAGTTGTCTGGGCTGTGGTTCATTGTTTATAGGAATGAATGCTGGCTGAGAGTGACAGACTGACTGACCACAAGGGGCTGCTGGAGAGGTCAGTCAGTTGTCTGGGCTGTGGTTCATTGTTTATAGGAATGAATGCTGGCTGAGAGTGACAGACTGACTGACCAACTGACTGACCCACCCACTGACCGACCAACCCACCAACTGACTGACCGACCCACCCACCGACCCACCCACTGACCAACCGACCCACCATCTGACTGACTAACCAACTGACAAACCCACAGACTGACTCTCACAGACTTAATTTGAATAATCAATGGATAGATAGGTGGATAGCTTTTGTGGTCATTTGACTGATTGGGGTGCTGTGGATGAAATAATGTCTTTCTCTTTTTTTTACATCTTTTTCCCCCCCCAAATAAGTTGCATTGTAAAAGCAAAAGTTTATGTGTAGTTGGTTTTATTTTACTGATAAGAGAAAGCCAGTGCTTTACGTTTGGTACCAAGTTCTATAAAAATCTGTAGACACCAAGTGAGTGACGTTGCTCCCTCCCAAAATTCCCCTGTGACTGCCTGTGCAGGCGTGGGTCCAATGCTTCCCTGACACTGGAGCTGAGTCCCTCCCCAGAGCTGAAGCGGTGGAAAGGCACGCCACCCAAGGAAAGGTAGGACTGGATTTGGCTGGAGTGCATGCTTGGCGTGGTAGCGAGCAGTGTGTGGATAGGTATTGTACGATGGGGCAGCAGCAGGCAGCTATGCTCTTTGGTCACTGTTGGGTCATTCTTTAGACCCCAAACAAGGTTTGGTTAGGGTCACATGGGGCAAAAAAAGGCCAGTAGGTTGGCATGAACTTAAATTTTTTTACATATTTTAGATAAGGCCAGATTGAACAGAAATTACCATTTCTCTTTTGCTGAAAACACTTGAATTTAAATTGTGGATTCCCCAAGTGCACATAGGGCAGAGAAGATAGGACAGCATACACTTTCTTGTTTAGGTTTGACTTTTCTTTCTCTCTTTCTGCTTGAACCCAAAAAAAGAAAGTTTAGGGTTTGCAGAAAAAAAGGTCATTTGGGTTACTGTAACCACATTTTTTTTGCATTATGATTTCAAATGCTTGTCATCAGGTCTAATATAATCTTAAAAAATATGCTCACAAAGTGATCTTTTGTGTGTCCTCTTATGCAGATTGTTGTTATTTTCTGGTCTGAGGTTTTTGATTGGCTTTTGTTTGTTGTTTATGAATGCTGCTGATGGAATTTCTATTTCAGCTCTTCTCTAGAATTCCTTCTCTCAGCTGGACACCGCCTCAGCCGCCGAGATCTCAGAAATGTTGTCAAGAACCCCAGGTCTATCCATGAAGAATTTTGGGTGAGTCATAATACTTTAACCCCAAAAATCAATCTCAAAGTTAAATCTTCATGGTGTATATTATGCCATATAGTAATTTCTTTTATCTTGTATGATTGACCTCCTGAAACATGAACTGAACTCTGATGTTGTTTGCAAAAGATCCCGATGAACCACCCTGAAACATGAACTGAACTCTGATGTTGTTTGCAGGAGATCCCGATGAACCACCCTGAAACATGAACTGAACTCTGATGTTGGTTGCAGGAGATCCCGATGAACCACCCTGAAACATAACTCTGATGTTGTTTGCAGGAGATCCCGATGAACCACCCTGAAACATGAACTGAACTCTGATGGTGTTTGCAGGAGATCCCGATGAACCACCCTGAAACATGAACTGAACTCTGATGTTGTTTGCAGGAGATCCCGATGAACCACCCTGAAAAAGTATCAGTTGCCGGGTCAGGAATGAAAAATCGTTACAAGTCGATCATCCCAAGTAAGGGAGACTACTGTAATTTCTCTTCGCGTTCATCTCTCGAGTCTGTGTGTCTTGGTTCTCTCAGCCCGCTTGTGTTTACTTTTCCTGTGAAGAGACTGACAAATAACAGTGAGGGTTTTGCTTCGCTTTCAAGGTAGTATATGTTAAGAAGCATTTTTAGAGCTGCATGAAATGTTTGACAACCTGCTAAGGTTCATCAGGATGGCTGTTAACTCAAATTTTTTTATTAACGCAGCAGAGTCAGTAATAGCTGCGACACAAAAAATGTTGCTGCAACAGCATTATACTTGGTTTTTTCTCATGACATAAAAGTAGATCAGCGGGGTCATCTGTATATCTGAACCCCTGAGAGTGTATTTTGATGGTTCCACATTGTTTAACCTTCGTTGGCGTTGCTCAGTTTGTTATAAATTTGTGTAGTGAAACAGCATAACTTCATCTGAGGGACACATGATAGGAAATACTTGGATCACATTTGCAAAGTAAATGTTCAAAATTAGGGTAAAACTGTTTTATATGAAGGGTGAGGGATGTGGTTGTTTTTTTCTTTTTTCCAATCAGCACTTCTCAATTTCTTGACTTTTTTCTCATCACAAACACATTTAATTTGCATATTACCCCTCACTTTGCCACAGGTAATAGAGTTTGAGCTACAGGTATGTCTTAAGTGGAATCAAATATAAAAGTTTATTTATAAACTTTGCCAAGGAAGTACACTGCAGAATGCACGTTTATGGGTGTTGCTGATTAATTCTAGCATTCCTTTGCAGATGAGCACAGTCGAGTAATACTTCCTGATGATGAAATAGATCCCCTGTCATCATATGTCAATGCAAACTACATAAGGGTAGGTATTACTCTTCTGTGCAGAATGCTGTCGGTGTAACCAGCTGCTCAATGTCTGACTTCTCTCAAGGGTAATGGCGTCATGTAGTGCATGTACTTTTAAAATATCATTGTATATGTGTTTTATATATTTTTGTGTCATGAACACGCAGTGAGCTTTCTGTCATCATGTTCAGTCAGGCACATAGGATGTCTTTCTTCTCACACTGATAACGCGATTTGTAAGAGGCGAATAACTAGGGACACCGTAACTTCATTTGCGTTTACTCTAAACTGTTCTAACTTCTAGTGATTTTCTTGCTTAATGGCCTTACATAGCCTACAAAGGCTGATAGGCCGTAAAACACCATCCATCCATCCATCCATGCATCCATCCATGCATCCATCCATCTCACACTGATATGAAGTGAAGAAAAATGAAAGCTAGACAAATAACCAGTGCTTGCAATTTGTGACTTCACACAGAAGACTGGTTGGTTAGGGCATTGTGGGTCTTTTTGAATTTCATTCCAATTTTTTTTTCATGATTTTCACATTGACTAGATATTTGCATTATCATTGCCTGAATTAGTCTGCTGTAAAGGATGTATTAAATTATTTCATAACCTGTATGATGTTGATAACAAATTCTCAGATTTAGTTATAATTGCTTCCATTACTTGATGTGTATAGTTTGATTTCTGGTTGTTGGGTACTCGGCATTTGCGAAGTCCTGTTCTCCATGCATTTGTGGGGCTATTGATATAAGCCTTGATGTGGCGAACATGTTTCTTGCCTGTGTAGTTTGCACAGGTAGAAGTACAAAGCTTGATGTATTCAATGAATTAACGTTGTTTTCTGTGCATTTGCAAGGGAATAAGTGTTAGTCGATGTATTCAATGAATGAACGTTGTTTTCTGTGCATTTGCAAGGGAACAATTGCAAGTCTTGATGTATTCAATGAATGAACGTTGTTTTCTGTGCATTTGCAAGGGAACAATTGCAAGTCTTGATGTATTCAATAAATGATCGTTGTTTTGTGTGCATTTGCAAGGGAACAATTGCAAGTCTTGATGTATTCAGTGAAGGAGCGTTGTTTTGTGTGCATTTGCAAGGGAACAATTGCAAGTCTTGATGTATTCAGTGAAGGAGCGTTGTTTTGTGTGCATTTGCAAGGGAACAATTGCAAGTCTTGATGTATTCAGTGAAGGAGCGTTGTTTTGTGTGCATTTGCAAGGGAACAGTTGCAAGTCTTGATGTATGCAATGAATGAACGTTGTTTTGTGTGCATTTGCAATGGAACAATTGCAAGTCTTGATGTATTCAGTGAAGGAGCGTTGTTTTGTGTGCATTTGCAAGGGAACAATTGCAAGTCTTGATGTATTCAGTGAAGGAGCGTTGTTTTGTGTGCATTTGCAAGGGAACAATTGCAAGTCTTGATGTATTCAGTGAAGGAGCGTTGTTTTGTGTGCATTTGCAAGGGAACAATTGCAAGTCTTGATGTATTCAGTGAAGGAGCGTTGTTTTGTGTGCATTTGCAAGGGAACAATTGCAAGTCTTGATGTATTCAGTGAAGGAGCGTTGTTTTGTGTGCATTTGCAAGGGAACAGTTGCAAGTCTTGATGTATGCAATGAATGAACGTTGTTTTTTGTGCATTTGCAAGGGAAAAATTCAAGAAGTGCAAGTCATGATATATTCAATAAATGATCGTTGTTTGTGTGCATTTGCAAGGGAACAGTTGCAAGTCTTGATGTATTCAGTGAAGGAGCGTTGTTTTGTGTGCATTTGCAAGGGAACAATTGCAAGTCTTGATGTATTCAGTGAAGGAGCGTTGTTTTGTGTGCATTTGCAAGGGAACAATTGCAAGTCTTGATGTATTCAGTGAAGGAACATTGTTTTGTGTGCATTTGCAAGGGAACAATTGCAAGTCTTGATGTATTCAGTGAAGGAGCGTTGTTTTGTGTGCATTTGCAAGGGAACAATTGCAAGTCTTGATGTATTCAGTGAAGGAGCGTTGTTTTGTGTGCATTTGCAAGGGAACAATTGCAAGTCTTGATGTATTCAGTGAAGGAGCGTTGTTTTGTGTGCATTTGCAAGGGAACAATTGCAAGTCTTGATGTATTCAGTGAAGGAGCGTTGTTTTGTGTGCATTTGCAAGTGAAGGGGTGCAAGTCTTGATGTATTCAGTGAAGGAGCGTTGTTTTGTGTGCATTTGCAAGTGAAGGGGTGCACGTCTTTATTAAGAAACGCACCTTGTTTCCTGTTTACTTCCAGGGTTATGAGTGCGAGTCCAAGGCATACATCGCCACTCAGGGCCCCATGTCACACACCATTGTGGACTTCTGGCGCCTGGTGTGGCACGAGAAAACTCCCATCATCGTCATGATCACCAAACTCACAGAGAAGGACAAGGTTAGAGAGATGTCTCTTGATTTTTCCCTTGTGTGTGTGTGTGTGTGTGTGTGTGTGTGTGTGTGTGTGTGTGTGTGTGTGTGTTTTGTTTAGAGAGAGGACAATTTGCCCCCTATTCACTTGTCTTAAAGCTTTTGGAGAGTTCATAATATGCTGCCGATGAGCATTACCGTTTACGTATAACCGATATTTGTTTTGCTATTTGGTTCATTCTGTGCAGTGTAATTTGACATTGAAAAGAATGTCATCTTAGATTAGGCTATGATTTCTCAGTGTCTGTTTTTCTGTATTTGTATTAATTTATACCTGTGAAAATAAATGTTATCAAATCATTCATATTGCAGTTATTTTGTGCTGTTGTGATGTTAATTTAATCTTTTATATCTTAAAAGTAACAGTAGTTCATTAACAGCCATTTTCTGACTGCACTTACTCAAATGCTCTTGTTGCTGTGCTGATTTTGTTTTTGTCTTTTTATCAACCTCTCTCTGTGCCTGTTACAAATTTGGCTGCATGGGTTATGGTTGTTCTGCAGCCCAAGTGTGAGAACTACCTACCCGAGTCTAGGGCCGGGGTGTATGGAGACATTGAGGTGACTGTGGAGAGCATCACAGAGAAAGAGGGCTACACTGTGCGATACTTAACACTGAGGGTAAGGACCACACTGAATTGCTACTGACATGTTTTGCTGCCTTGTATCAAACTAGTTTTGTCCTTCTGAGATATGGTTTCCTTTTCTCATTGAGGTTGCTTACTAGTTAGCTCTCAAACGCCAGTGTAGAATGGGTTGGTGGAGGTTGTTGCAGACATTGCAAGAGAAACAAGCTGTCTCTATTTCTCTGATCTAGACATTTTTGGGTGTTGGTACACAGTGAAACTCCGCAAACCTCTCAGGTGCACAATAAGCCATGTAGAGTCATGAGTGGACTTGCACCGTGGACTCTGAGACACATCTCAATTTTAATTATGTTGCGATTTGAATGAATTATTGATGTGTTCCACATAGAGTTATGAGAAATCAGTACATACTGTTATTTGGTTATGGTTTCTTACAGAATGTCAGCAGTTCTACAAATGAGTGTGTGAACTGAAGAAAAAATGGCAGACATCATTGATTAGCATAAGGGTGAAGAGTGACGGTTGAAGGCAAGGAATGTTCCCATTGGCTGATGGGCAGAAGTATTTCACTTGAAATACTGGGAGAATAGAACCAGTCCTAAACCATGGAATAATTTCTGGCGACTCAAAAATCCACTGAAATATCTGCTTGCACACAAGGTGGCATATATATCATGATCTGTTGCATACGTGTGTCATTATGGCCTTTACAGACACTAGCTGTTTCATGGAAGCAGCATAAAAAATTGAGGTCTGCCACTGAGTCAGTAGAGGGTCCCTCATGTCTGTTCTTGCCTTGCATGCTGCAGAGCCTGGGAGAGGTGCACGAGCTGATGCACTACTGGTACACAGCCTGGCCCGACCACAAGCCCCCGTCCTCCCCTCGCATGCTGCTCAACCTGGTCAAGGATGTGGAGCGAAGCCGATACGGCTCTGACCACATCACACCCAAGGGGCCTGTCTTTGTTCATTGCAGGTAGGGTGCCAGTGATGAGAGTGAGTGAATGAATGGATAGATCAATGAATGAATGAATGAAAATGATGGAAGAAGAAACAACATATTTACTGCCCAAAACAATGTGCATTTTGTTTCCATGGAAGACTGCATACAATAAGAAACGAGAAATTAGATTGATTTCTCTAAGAAGAATTTGTTTCTACACCTCTACCTAGCCTCTATGCAGCTGAAAAAGACTGTTCTCTGTTCCTCTGATCTTTGTTTGTGGGTGATTATTGTTGGGAGACAAGTTACAAGCAACTCTCTGACTTAGGAACTGTGAATTGAAGAACTTTAGCAGTAGGTAGCATATAAGTTCCTGGAGCCATCAGCTCATCGTTCCCTTGAAAGTCTTTGCCAGACATGCTTGACCCATTCAGTGCCATGAGTTTTGCTTGTTTGTTGGTTTTTTTGGGTGGAGGGGGTGGGGGGAGGGATAGGGTGTTGATCATGAAATGTTCACACAAGTTCTTTTGCAATGAAATGAATAAAATCCACATTTACATCGAAGCTGAATTGAAGGAATGTGGTAATCAGATGAGCTTTTTTCTTCTTCTTCCAGTGCTGGCATCGGAAGAACAGGCTGCTTTGTTGCCATCAGCATCGGCATGCGTCAGCTGGCCGAGGAGCACTCGGTGGACATCCTGGGCATTGTGTGTGGCATGCGACTGGACAGGTAAAGCTCCACTGGCTTGATGGTGCTGGACTGCAGTTCCTACTACAGGGCTGAAATGTGTCTGTGCCACGGAAATGAATTTGTTTAGTAGAGCATATTTTTTGGACCACAAGGCGAATTCCCCCCCCGAGCAACCCCTGCACCTTGTACAATGGAAGTGCCTAATTGTGGCCAAAATACTCATGCTCGAGACAAAATCATTTTGTTTACCTCATGCTGCTTGTAATCTGTTGAAATTGTGTACGTTTTATCATGTGTTTTAACGATCACAAGCTCTAACCAATTAATTTTCATATGTGGATAAAAAGATCTGTCTGTCCGTCCGCCCACCCATCCGTGTCTGTCCATCCGTCCGTCCATCCGTCTGTCCGTCTGTGTGTCTGTCTGTCAGCCTGCAATATATTTCTGTTGGTGACAGTCGGTAGCACATGTGCTGTTTTCATTAAGGACACACAAAATGTGCCTTACACCTGACTGAAATAGGTGGGGTGTGTGTGTGTGTGTGTGTGTGTGTGTGTGTGTGTGTGTGTGTGTATATGTTGAAAAGAGGGGGTAGACCTTTTACAAAGAAGCTACTCAGTTCTCCCTCCTCAGCTGGCATCCCTGGCTGCTGGGATTTGTTGGACTTATTCCAGTAGCTCACACAAAATAAATATATATTAAAATACTATAAACCCCTACCCTGGTAGTGGTGTCGTGTGCTGCAAGGTCAAGAAAGGGCGAAGCCCACTAGTTTTGTTTTTTTAATATTACATTAGAAATTAAGTATCATAATTTCTCAAAAACAATTACATGGATTTAGACTTTGTTCACTTGTGAGTATTTCTGATATAGGTGTTGCTGTATTTTGTTGGATGGGTAGGAGGGTATGTACCTAAGAAAAGGATGGGTGTCATGTCCTTGCATTTAAAACTTTTTTTGTTGTTGTTCGGGCATTGCAGATGGCCTGAATAGCCCAATTATGCTGTCAGGGTAAGGGTATTTGGTAATTATGTAGAGAGCTCTTGCAATTTTTCACTTAGTTACATCATTGCTTGAATACTTGATTGAGGTAATTTTAAACATGTTTATTCTGAGAGTTGTCGGGCCTTACACACCATTGCATTGTGTGTTGCAGGGGAGGGATGATTCAGACCCACGAACAGTATGAGTTCATCCACCACGCCCTGTGTGAATATGAGAGAGAGCTGGAGGACTCCAATTTGGGGGAAGAGTGAAGAAATTTTCCTGTCTCTCTCTGTCTGTCATCTGCCTGGGCCTACCTCTGTGGCAACCCTCCCTGCCAGTCGGGACATGAGGGTTTGGAGCCGCAGGTCTGCTCTGTCGCATTGCTCAGGCCTTGTGTTGTGGCTGGCGCAGATCCAGGGCAAGGCTGCGTCTTTGCAATCCGTCCAACTGCAGCGTGATCGCAGATGTTGGCCACACTTTCTGACCATTGCCCTGGTCATTTACATCACATGGGATAAGGACAATAACGAAGTCAGAAGTCAACTGTAATTTTATTGACTTTTTTAAGCTCATGAAGTTTTTGGTGGGGTTTTTTGTTCTTAAGAGTGTGAATTACAAATATATTTTTATAACAGAGTGGGATCAAAATAATCAGGTTATTTAAAACTAGCCAGGGCCTTCTCAATGCTTTCTCTGGTAACAAGCTGGAAAGAGTTAGACTTTTTCCTGCTTGTCTCTGTACAAAGACAAATTGGCCAATCTCAGCTTTGGTCTAAGTTGGGCAAAAATGAATCTCTGTCTATCTCAAACACTTTTTATTCCAAATCTGGAGAATGCCAAGTCACTCTCCTCCATCCTGTGAATCATGTGGTCCAGATCTCCTATTCCTCTGTGGCTTCGCTAGAGTTTGTTCAAAGTTCCAAGGCAGCTTATGGAAGAGCTGAACTGGTGTGTGTCTCTCATCATTGACAGCTAGACAGGTGTCATTTTGATGACGTCTAGACTGGTGTAAAGTGTTGTGATGGCAGAACAGGTGTAAACCTAGTGACAATCCAAGATGTGTAAATCTAGTGACAGACACATGTAAATTTAGTGACAGTGACAGCTTGCCAGGTGTAAATCTGATGACAGCTGGACAGGTGTAAATCTGATGACAGCTGGACATGTGTAAATCTGATGACAGCTGGACAGGTGTAAATCTGGAGACAGCTGGGCAGGTAAATCTGTTGACAGAGACAGATAGACAGGTATGAATATGTTGAGAGAGACAGACGGGTATAAATCTGTTGACAGACAGCCAAACTGGTGTACTACATCTGTTGACAACTGAACTAGTGTAAGAATGGTGCCTGTACTTTGGACAGCTGCTGAATACTTGCCAAAGGAAAATGTCATTGATCAAAATGACATCAATTGATCTGCAGTTCTTGAAAGTTGATACTAATCTATACTTATCTCATTCAAAGTTACCTTTCATTTGGCTGTTAAAAAAAAATTCCCTCAAAATTTCACTGGCTAAGAGGATTGTATTGAAGCCATGCTTCACAAACTGTAAGTACATGACCTGTGGTCTAATGACTGATGCTGTGATAGAAATGTGTCTGTATTCAGAATTTCATTAAATGGCACTGTGGTGTTCCTGTGTTTAAGTTCTGACTTTCAGACAAACATTTCAAGATGTGTTGTGATCAACTGGGTTGTAATTACTGCTTGGTGATACAAAATACAAAACACGGATTATGTGCGGCGTTGTGCTGAGTCCATGTGCATTTGAAAAACTACAGTGTCCTTGTAGGATGCCTATCGTACGTCTCATCCCCTCACCATTTGTCGTTCCTGTCAGGAGTTAGTCAGTGGCAGCTAAACAGTTAAATGTTTGGGCCTCATGTGTCTCATGGTAGATGTTATTTAGCCTCTAGGATTATTCACATTTAGCAAGTTATGGCACTGTTATTTTGTCTCATATTATTCCCCTCCAAATTGTTTTTTTTTGGGTGCAATCTTATGAAGACTGCTAATGTACAGAGCATCTGAAAACAGTACATGGTCAGTTTTTAGTGCCACGAGGGCTATGTCTCTCGGACTTTCTGTAGGAGAAAGTTTTTAGTGCCACGAGGGCTATGTCTCTCGGACTTTCTGTAGGAGAAAGTTTTTAGTGCCACGAGGGCTATGTCTCTCGGACTTTCTGTAGGAGAAAGTTTTTAGTGCCACGAGGGCTATGTCTCTCGGACTTTCTGTAGGAGAAAGTTTTTAGTGCCACGAGGGCTATGTCTCTCGGACTTTCTGTAGGAGAAAGTTTTTAGTGCCACGAGGGCTATGTCTCTCGGACTTTCTGTAGGAGAAAGTTTTTAGTGCCACGAGGGCTGTGTCTCTCGGACTCCCTGTAGGAGAAAGTTTTTAGTGCCACGAGGGCTATGTCTCTCGGACTCCCTGTAGGAGAAAGTTTTTAGTGCCACGAGGGCTATGTCTCTCGGACTCCCTGTAGGAGAAAGTTTTTAGTGCCACAAGGGCTATGTCTCTCGGACTTTCTGTAGGAGAAAGTTTTTAGTGCCACGAGGGCTATGTCTCTCGGACTCCCTGTAGGAGAAAGTTTTTAGTGCCACGAGGGCTATGTCTCTCGGACTCCCTGTAGGAGAAAGTTTTTAGTGCCACGAGGGCTATGTCTCTCGGACTCCCTGTAGGAGAAAGTTTTTAGTGCCACGAGGGCTATGTCTCTCGGACTCCCTGTAGGAGAAAGTTTTTAGTGCCACGAGGGCTATGTCTCTCGGACTTTCTGTAGGAGAAAGGACAGTGACCCTTGATAGGGCAGCTGTGCAGTAGATAATTTATTTCTGATTTCCAAGGTGACAAACAACTGGAGTGATGAAACTGATTGTTTTTCTTCTTTTTCTTCCCATTATACCAGTCAAAATGTCTTATCAAACATATCATGACAAAGAAATAAGGGCCTTAAAACTTGCTTTCTGGTAAATATAAAAATTTTCATCAGCATCTAGCCAGGTTCGATGTAGTTGCCTTGTGACATTGAGGTGGCCTAATTTTAGGAGATGTTAGTGTCTTAACAGTGATGGTTTATTGTTTTTAAAAAAGTAGTTAAAATTGTAATGTTAGCTGTGAAAGCATGATGGCATGGTGACAAGAAAATGATATTCAGTCTTTACAGCCAGCAAAGTTCTTAATTTGATATTTGACCTTGCATGCTTCATCATTGCAATATTGTGAAACAGATTACTGCAACCTTGTTGTCATTCCGCCCTGTTTTATAGCTTTCTAAATTAATGACAATGATAGCTTCAGAAATCCAAAGTGTAGATATCCCCAGGGTATGCAGATGTTTTTCCATGTGTCAGAACTGTCTCAGTGAAAGCAGGCACAGACTTTTTCAATGGCATGGCGATAACATATTGAAGCTCTTTGAGAAATGGCAAATGGTTATTGAATGCATGGTATGGTTTCCTGTGAAAGCAGTCAAAAATGAGCATGGAGGAGACATGCTTACCATACATGATCTTTGCTTACCTCCAGCTAATGAGATGTCATCATTCTGTATCAAAGTGCCTGCGATTCTTTTTCTTTTAATCTTTCTCAAGGTTGTGTGACTTGAGCTTGTTCTTAAAGTTGCAAAATACATGTATTTTGATTTTTATCCATATAACATTCTCAATTCACTCTTTCCACGTGTATGATGATTTTCCATAAAATTTTTAACCATGGCCTGTCAAAATCCAAGCAATGCTGTGGCAGACGTGGAAAGACTGACACAGATTTGGCTGCCCTTCCGTCCCTCCCTCTGTCCCTCCATTTGGCCAGAATATTGAGTCATTTGTCCCTCGTGGTCAGTCGTGTCCCTACATGTGAGTAGAAATGGGTGTGCCCTATCCTAGCCATGCCAAGTGGTCAGTTGTGTCCCTACATGTGAGTAGAAATGGGTGTGCCCTATCCTAGCCATTCCAAGTGGTCAGTTGTGTCCCTACATGTGAGTAGAAATGGGTTGGCCCTATCCTAGCCATTCCAAGTGCTCAGTTGTGTCCCTACATGTGAGTAGAAATGGGTTGGCCCTATCCTAGCCATTCCAAGTGCTCAGTTGTGTCCCTACATGTGAGTAGAAATGGGTAGGCCCTATCCTAGCCATTCCAAGTGCTCAGTTGTGTCCCTACATGTGAGTAGAAATGGGTAGGCCCTATCCTAGCCATTCCAAGTGGTCAGTTGTGTCCCTACATGTGAGTAGAAATGGGTTGGCCCTATCCTAGCCATTCCAAGTGGTCAGTTGTGTCCCTACATGTGAGTAGAAATGGGTAGGCCCTATCCTAGCCATTCCAAGTGCTCAGTTGTGTCCCTACATGTGAGTAGAAATGGGTTGGCCCTATCCTAGCCGGGCCAACTACCTGATGGGTTGGGGCACTGCCAGAAATAGGTTTTTGGTGTCTGCATTCATGGCTACCACACCGAGAAGTTGTCACACCACTCCCTTTGCTAATATCACATGTCAGCTCTGGCAGAACGCTAGGATTCTGAGGATGGTATCAAATAAATTTCAGCTTTGGTAATAGTTGATCCTAACAAACAGCAAAGACTGGATGCTACAGTTTTGTGTAATAAAAATGCTTAAGGTAATTGGTTATTACTATGTGGCATGGTCAGTAATTGGACAGGAAATTGCAGGACCATGTTGTATTGTGTCTTGTGTAATAGAAGGCCTCCTGCAATTCTAATGCACAGATGGGTCTGTGCCCCTGCAAGTCTGTCTGGCTCTATATAGCATCTAGTCCCAGCAAAAATTCCATCTGGGATCCATATTGGACCCCTATGGGTTTCCCATGTTGATACAGGGACATGAGGTCTATCCTGGATACTGTCTGGGATTGCCCATATTTTCACTCTTGATGATGCATATTGACATTAGATGACATAAAAATTCTTGCATATTGTTCTTCATAATGATGGGTTCTCAATGCCCAATTACATAGTCCAAATGAGACCCCGAAGCGTTTCCATATGGGATCCATATTTCATGCTCCGTGGGATGTGGCTGCACCGACCCACTTGAGTGTGACAGTCCACCTTGTAGTGTCTGCAGGCAAATGCATGGGCCATTCCGTAGGCCTGGCGCCAAACCTCTCTGGGGTCTTGCTTTTCCATTGTGACTGATGAGCCGACATAGAACTATCAGTGACTGTTTGCAGGGGCGCGGCCAGAGAGACGCATTTCCACACTCATGTAAGGGCACCCTCATAGAGTGTGTAATTTGTCACCGGTCAAATAAAAGACAGTTCTCTATCCATATTTTTGATAACCCTAAACTGATTTGTGGATGAGGTGTCTTTGTTTTTAAACTGATAACTCTCTACAAATATATATATTTATATATTCTTACCAATTTTCTTGATTTAGTTTTCTTCTTAAAGATAACATTGGCAAATTTAATCATTTTCATATTTTAACTACATAGCCTTTTCCCTGCAATTGAGAAAGGTGGATGTCAAGAGCAAGATTTTACATGAAGCTTGATGTCCCAAATTGACCTGGCATTAAGGTTTTTCGGGTATAGATAGATCATCTTGAACTTGTCTTTTTCTCTTCACAGATGTGCAATTTTCCTCTTTCTATTTTGGTTTTCACAGTCCATATGCTTTTTGGTTGAAAAGAAAAGAAAAGCTTGAGATGGTATGAATCTTGGAAGCATGCATTTAAATAAAATTTATGTGACATATTTCTGTTATGGAGGTTTGAGAATCTGTCAGAATAGGGTCAAGATTGCTAAGTTTCTCATTTAGTGGAGTTTTTTGTCAGTAGTTTTTTTATCCTGAAATTAGTCTTCCTTTCAGGATAAGAGGGCCAGTGTGCGTGTATTTTGATGTTTGTGTTCTGATTAGTTCCCTGCTGCGGATGTATGAGATATACACTATTTCATGTTGCTGGGCATGATTGAGATGAATTTTAAAATAATAGGTCACAAAAATGTCATCAAAGACTACCTATTCAGTGTGTACTGCTTGAGTGGTTGCAGACATGGGACAAGGGAATTGTAAAAAATACTGAAACTGAAGGCGCGAAGCGCCGAACCGACAGCGCAAAGCGCCAAGCAAGCTAGGGGGGTCCGGGGGCATGCCCCCCCGGAAAAAATTTTAAATAGGGGAAGCCAAATGGTGCAATCTGATGCAATCTGAGCAGGAAAATTAACTTTCTAGGCTGTTCACTGAAACAGCTACAGTACAAAAAAAGTAAATTTTTTAAGTACTCACCCAAAATCACATGTCTGTTTTAGATTGATCTCTGCCATCAATAGTTGTGTGTTGGGTGTGCAAATACCAAAAAATTGTACATAGAAAAGTCTGTTCATTTTGTGACTGTTTATTCTTCATTTCATTGATACTCTGGGAAGTTTGCTGAAGAAATCCCTCAAGTCACCACTGGAAACCTGCCTTTTATTTGCTGGGGCCGGTGTCGTAGAATATTTCGGAACCAGGATAAATCGGAACTGGTTCCCAAAAATCCTAGGATATTTCGGAACCATTCCCATTTATCCCGCACCTGGCGGCAGGATATTTGGGAACCACCAGGATATTTCGGAACCACCTTCTAGATGCTTTCGTATGATTTTCTGAGTTTCTAGACGGTTTCAAATCAGAGTTTACACTTTGTACACTTTATATTTGTAATTCATAAACAGGGAGATAAACAGGTAGGCGAGAATATAATTTTTACACGGAATGATGCAGACAGAATATTAGTGAAGCCATGTGGGCCTTCTGTGCGTGAATTTGTAATTCATAAACAAGGAGATAAACAGGTAGGTGAGAAGATATTTATTGCACAACCTCATCAAAGTGTGAAAAACTCTTCACAATCTGTTTAGAAAAAGTCGTAAAGTAAAAAATTAATGTGGGCTAATGACCTTCTAGACGGTTCCGAAATATCCTGGTGGTTCCGAAAAATCCTGCCACCAGGGCCAGGATAAATCGGAATGGTTCCGAAATATCCTGCCACCAGGGCCAGGATAAATCGGAATGGTTCCGATTTGTCCGGTTCCGAAATATCCTGCGACACCGGCACCACATTAGCTTCACTCACGGGCACAGATGACGATCTTTTGTTGATGGGGGTCTGCACCACCTTCAATGGCGGAAGAAGAGGCCACCTTGGGAATACAAAACCCCGGAGACGCACCATTAGCAGTGACTGGAGGTACAGTTTCCCTTCTCGAAGCACTGACCACAGCTGATGTGGAGGGTGTGGGAGTCTGCAGCTTATTTTTAGAAGAAGAGGCTACCTTGCGGTTCCATGATATCCGAGCAAAAGCAATGTGGGATGTGTTACAACCCAAGGGGGTTACAACATTGTTGTCTATTTTAGAGATAGACTAACTCTCAATAAAGACACGGAGGTGGAATGAATATCAAATTTCTATTGAAAACGGATTACCCGAATCTTCAGGCAAAACATACAACATCAAACTAAAGTACTTCTTCATGAATTATCAGAATTTAAAAATGACCAGCCAGTATCAATTATTAATTAAAGCACTATAATTGTTCATCTTCATGAATAAAAGCCTGATAATTGTTCATCTTCATTACGACGAATAAAGGAGAGAGTTCAATGATGTTGGTAGCAGAGTTCTTAGCATCAGACTGAGAGTTCATTCTTTGTCAAAGTTCATCCGATGTTTATGAAACACAGGGGACAGAGGGAGAAACAGGTTTCATTTCTACTCATCACTGGTTCTGTAGCCTTGGGCAGGAGATCTTCGGGACCAAGAGGGAGAGACCACGGTGTCGTTCATTCTGGTGGCAAGGAGGTTTTCTCTTCCTCCACCGCTTCCATGGAAACACCACCATCAACCGTCCAGGCAACGGAAGGTAGTCGAGCATGTCCGTTTCTCATCAGGGAGTGGTACCGACTGACTAGCGGTCAGCCATGTGTAGAAAGCGTTCAGCCTCCTCTGACCACGTCAACAATCCTCGGTGCACCAAGGGGTCATGAGACCAAGCCCCCCAGGAAACAGGGAATCTCTCGAAGTTGTCCTTCCAACTTCCCAAACTGGCCCGAGACCAAAATTTCTCCCTTCCATAGTTCTTCTCCCCCGAATCTCCTCCCGAATGACGTAATTAAGAAAATGACGTCAGTCCCGTCTTCTTTGTTATCGCTGAAAGCCAACGCTATGGATCAGTTTCAAGACCTATCACTTATCACAGATGGTCTACGACTTTGGCCATCAACTGGAACCTTAGTATGATGAGGTACAACACGGGTTGATCTCCAGGGAGTTCCAGTGGCTGCCGAATCTTTGGGTCCACAGACGGTGTTGTTCGATGCAAATCCAATTTCAGTGCGTGTTTGTTGGTGGTGAGATGCTTTACCAACGCAGACTTTCCATTTGTCCCGTAATTGATGATTCCTTTCTCGCACCACTTGCAAATGGCTTCTCCAGGCACGTCGATTTTTGCGATGGAATCGCCGATCAACTGGGATCTCTCCTTGCCCTTGTGTTTCACTACAACTCTCTCCGACAGCCATTGCGCTTTTCATTTGTTTTTCACACTGTCAACCTTGTCGATGTTCGCGGACTCAACACTTTCATTTTCCGTCAACACTCGATAGGAGTAAATCGCCATTTTGACTGCTTCGACTTCACAACTGCACAAGCGCTCGGAGAATCCGAAAACAAGTATTTTCAGCTTCGGCAAAGATCGGCAATGATCATGACCAATCAAGACGAGCGCAAAGTTTGGATAAATGACGTCGCAGTACTTCGTGAAACATGACGGAACGACCCGACAGCCGAACTTGCGAAGGCGCCAAAGTTCACCCTACCCCCCCCCCCCCCCCCCCCAATTTTCTCTTCGGATTTGCGTCGATCTCAGAAATGACCCATTGACTTTAAAAAAATACGGAAATCAGTATAAATACGGATCAGTCCCATGTCTGTGGTTGGTGAGAGACTGTCAACAGACAAGTTTGAGTGTGGTGAGTGATATTTTGCCTAGTTACGTTGTGCATTTAGCAGTTCTTAAGAATTGGGCACCATCACCGTAATACCTTAATACATGTTATCTCTACACAAGATAATTATCTGTCATAGTCACTGCTGTTGCATACCCTCAAACTCGGAATGACCCCTTGTTATCTTGTCTCAAGAAGTATCCTTCAAATATAATGTTTCCTTATCATATATTTCATCTGTTGCATCACTTGGAGAAATGCATGTCTTCATTTGGAGAGAGAAAAAAATACTGCCTGGCACATTTTTATTAAGTGAAATGGCATGATAATGTCTTGTTTGCTCATGATTATTATTGATACAGTTC
This sequence comes from Theodoxus fluviatilis, assembly GCA_034096865.1. Taxonomy (NCBI): domain Eukaryota; kingdom Metazoa; phylum Mollusca; class Gastropoda; order Cycloneritida; family Neritidae; genus Theodoxus; species Theodoxus fluviatilis. The sequence continues at coordinate 23,396 of JAWQFJ010003040.1, forward strand.
TTGTATTTGATTATTAATAACACTGTTGACAGGGATGGGAGTCTCAGCCCATTTTCCCAGAGGTTGTGCAATCTAAAGAGTTTTACATTTGTTACAGATCTCATAATGAAGAACTACTTTGTAGCTTCATGTGTGACTTTTTTCTTTTGATTTTATTTCACAGGAAATTGTGAACATTTTGTATATACATATACATGCTTGTATCAGTTGTTGTTTTTTCTCTCTCTTTTGAAAGCCGAGTGCTCTTTTTACTCATGAGTATAAACAAAGTGAGTATGAATTTTTAAAAATAACTCAATCATCTAAATACACAGGTGGAAAGGCAGACAACTGGTATTTTAGTTTTAACTGTTTACTTTGTTTAAATGGTATTGTGGGTGTGATAAAGGTACCATAGGGCATAGGTAAGGGTATTTAATTCAAACGCATGGTGAATTACAGATGTACTTATCTTGCTGAGGTCTGTGTGGAAGTTGTTTCACACATGAGAATGTGTATCACCATAACGAAAATTCAGATCACAGTCTGTTTGGTGTCAACTGTCTCATGTGATTGCAGTTTTTGGTCCAAATCATCATCATTGTCATCAGAAACAGAAAGGAAATGTGAGTATCCAAGTGAATAGGGGATGTAATTATTTATTTTAAAATTAAAACCTACAATTAAAAAAGACAAAATAACTGCGGCACAAATCCATGTCTGTTCAATTTTCTGTGAGAAGATGCACGCCTCTCTGTGTGCTGTGAATGTGTACTGGTAAATCAAACATGAAGTGAGGTTCTGAGAGAGGGACAATTGTTGTCCCCAAAAGCACAGTAAAGAGGTGTTGCACGGCTCAGGAGGAACTTTTGGCTGTCATGTATTGTACTCCGCAGTTAGACTGCCGTTGACATAGAGATTATGAGCACAACCCGTCTCAAAATCACACAGTCAAACCTACTTTCAGGTAATATGAGTATATGTCAAGGGGATAAAGACTATATAAAAATCTGTATTCCTCATTTTTGACGTTTTAAGGGACATAATGGCCAAATGTCCCCTCATCAGCTGGAGACCCTGGCTGCTGGGCTATTGGGGCCTGCTCCTGTAGCTCAGCCAGGGGCCTGCTCCAGTAGCTCAGCCAGGGGCCTGCTCCAGTAGCTCAGCCAGGGGCCTGCTCCAGTAGCTCAGCCAGGGACCTGCTCCAGTAGCTCAGCCAGGGGCCTGCTCCAGTAGCTCAGCCAGGGGCCTGCTCCAGTAGCTCAGCCAGGGGCCTGCTCCAGTAGCTCAGCCAGGGGCCTGCTCCAGTAGCTCAGCCAGGGGCCTGCTCCTGTAGCTCTGCCAGGGGCCTGCTCCAGTAGCTCAGCCAGGGGCCTGCTCCAGTAGCTCAGCCAGGGGCCTGCTCCAGTAGCTCAGCCAGGGGCCTGCTCCAGTAGCTCAGCCAGGGGCCTGCTCCAGTAGCTCCGCCATGGGCCTGCTCCAGTAGCTCCGCCATGGGCCTGCTCCAGTAGCTCAGCCAGGGGCCTGCTCCAGTAGCTCAGCCAGGGGCCTGCTCCAGTAGCTCAGCCAGGGGCCTGCTCCAGTAGCTCAGCCAGGGGCCTGCTCCAGTAGCTCAGCCAGGGGCCTGCTCCAGTAGCTCCGCCATGGGCCTGCTCCAGTAGCTCAGCCAGGGGCCTGCTCCAGTAGCTCAGCCAGGGGCCTGCTCCAGTAGCTCAGCCAGGGGCCTGCTCCAATAGCTCAGCCAGGGGGTCTGCTCCAGTAGCTCAACCAGGGGCCTGCTCCAGTAGCTCCGCCAGGGGCCTGCTCCAGTAGCTCAGCCAGGGGCCTGCTCCAGTAGCTCAGCCAGGGGCCTGCTCCAGTAGCTCAGCCAGGAGCCTGCTCCAGTAGCTCAGCCAGGGGCCTGCTCCAGTAGCTCAGCCAGGGGCCTGCTCCAGTAGCTCAGCCAGGGGCCTGCTCCAGTAGCTCAGCCAGGGGTCTGCTCCAGTAGCTCAGCCAGGGGCCTGCTCCAGTAGCTCAGCCAGGGGCCTGCTCCAGTAGCTCAGCCAGGGGCCTGCTCCAGTAGCTCAGCCAGGGGCCTGCTCCAGTAGCTCAGCCAGGGGCGGCCCCAAGCAGCCAAAGAGGCTAAGCTACCAGGGGGGCACTGGGACAGGATCAGATCATTCGGATCGCACAGATGAGCTCAGCATCTCAATCCCCCGTCTCATTTGCATGCTCACATAATTTATGTGCATTTTACCAGTGACTGATTTGGTAACTTCTAACAGTGGTTGCTACACAGGAATACTTTGTGTCACATGGTTGCTTATCAATTTGTTAGTTGATTTCAGTTTACAATTTCAGAGAATATAACAACGCCCCAGGACTGTTCTCAGGAGAATTCATTTATTAAATTTGTTTTTATTTGAACAAAATGTGCCATAGATAGTATTCCCAAGTAATTAATGTGCTGTTGCAATTGACTGTACATATGCATTTGTATGAACTGTTAATGTTATGGTACAAGCTGAGAAATAATCAAGAATTAGAATTTTGAAACAATACTTTAGCTGTGCATCAAAGACTCCGAGACCAGGGTCGTTAAAGCAAGGCATCTCAAATCTTGCAACAGAAAATTACTAAGACATCACAGAAGGAATGTGTTGTTAAAGAAATACTTGGACCTCAGTGCAATTAGCTCAGGACCTTTTGGCTTTGTTGCAGGTTTTTATTTTATGATTTTTAAATGAAGAATCGCATATGACAATATAATTCTGGAAGCTTGGCAGATAATATAATAATTAATGTATAAACTATAATACATATAATTATTATTTTGTGTTTATCTTTTTGTTTGGCACAATGGAGTAAACTTCCATACAAACATTTTACATCTTTTCTGTATCAGCAAACAGTAATTGGGTCAGCCATCAATGGTAGAAGATTTAACTGTCACTGAAGCCAGCATATTGCACATGTGAATAGACTTAATGGCCTTAGAACGAACCGTTGTTGTCCATGTTACAACACTCAATGATCACTGAACGATACAAGTTGTTCAAAATGAACGATTGCTGTTGAACACACTATGTTGTTCATATTAGCAGACATAATGGTCATTGGACACTGCAGTTTACTTAAGTGACCGGACATGACAGTTATTGAACACATTGTGTGTATCATGGTAGCAGACATAGTTGTAGGTGAACACGGAACTTGTTCATGTGAGCTGAAAATTATAGTCACTGAAGACTACATTTTTTTAAATAGCAGATATAGTCACCGACCCGATGCAACAAGTCTGTGCAAACTCATTATGGAGTAATGATTCAATGATAAAATGGTTGACTCAGTGTCCTGCACGTAATGTAACAGAAAATCATTCCTGATCCACATAACTGAAGGCAATAGTATAAGTAAAGTTGCCTCCACACCTATTTTCAAAGTGCTCAGGTTTTTAATTTTTTATATTTCTTGTTGGTTTTTTCCTCTCTTCAGCAACAAAACATTGCATAATTCATCCATATCAAGATAGGATAATCAGTCAGAACTGTTCTTGAAACCACCTGGCTTTTAATGATTCAACTAGGACTTAAGGGGGAAAATGTGCACACTTACTGCATGGGGTTCCCATGCTTGAGTTGTCTTCCTGTCACTCCGTTTGCCTTGAGCTGGTGCCATCTGTGCTCCACATGGGAACTGCTGTATCCCAACAGAGCACGTCCCTCCAGAGAGGAGCCACTAGGACTGAGATAGAACTTCGAAGCTCTGGTGGGGAGCTACTGTCTCAAGCCAAGTTACTTTTATCTGAGATGGGATTACTTTTCAACAAAGAACTCAACCCTAAGTAGGACCATCTTGAGCCAGCCCTGTTTAGAAGCTGCTGAGCTATATAAAGTCGAGTGAGAAATTGCTTATCAGCTCACAAGTACTACCTCTTCGTTCATTTAGCCTTAATAAGTAGCTCTGAAACATGACGTCCTAATTAAGACTCGTTGACCCATGATTAGGGACTATTTCCAGCTTGGAAATAATGGGTCCTGGCAATGAATGCCACCAGTGTTAAGTCAAAACCCTCAATCTTCTGTGGCCTGTTTGAGCATTTGCAACCAACTGACATTCCTGTACAGAGGTGTTGTCCACACTTGCCTTTTGTCCCCCTGTGGTAGCAGTAATGCTGTTGATCAGCCCATAGACGTCTGGATGTAGCACTGTATTGATGTTCAAGTGGTTACCTCTACAGTCGCTGCCCGTCATACCTTGTACCGCAGCATAACCATTGCAGCTTTCCTACCCTGTCTCACTACAAAATGTGCCACTCAATCTGTATCCAGAACCCCATTGTTGTCATTGTAGTGGACCAATTACTGGTGTGACTTTTGTCTGCATTTATTGAGTTTGTATGCCGTCGGCCAGCTGTCATGCTAACTTTCAGGCTTGTTTTGAGTTCTGTTCTACAGAGATCTGTGATATGTTGCAACAATGTTGGTGATTCATTGATTTTGTTGTTGCAGACTGATATGTGCAATACATCATTGTGTATGGATCTGAAAAATTAAATTTCAGTGCACATTGCTGTTGTCTGTTTGAATTGGTGACCTAATGCCAACAGTATTCTTTCAATCCCAAACACATTCTCTCTCTCTCTCTCTCTCGGCCGAAGAGGCATATTATGTGTAATTGTGTTGTGATGGGCCGGTGGCCTAACAAAAATAAACCATTCGTTCGTTCGTTCGTTCGTTCTCTCTCTCTCTCACACACACACACACACACAGAATGGCTGGATCATGCTAAATATTAAAGCAAGGTGAAAACCATTGGCATTGGCCCTGTCACAATCAGTACCTGGGTACTCTTTGAAAGCCCTCCGCTTGACCACACGCCCACACAGAGTAGGAACTGTTGGAGGTGCATTTTTCTGTGTTGCAGTAGCAACTATCCAGTCTGTCCACATTTTTCTGTGTTGCAGTAGCAACTATCCAGTCTGTCCACATTTTTGACTCACATGCGAAACAAAAGTGAGTCTATGTACTCACCCGTGTCGTCCGTCCGTCCGTCCGGGCGTTAAAAACTTAAACGTTGGATTTTTCTCGGAGACTATTAAGTCTATCAACACCAAATGTGGCATGATGGTGTATGATGATAAGGCCTCTAAAACCATACATGGTGACTTGACCTTGCTTCAAGGTCAAGGTCACAGGAGCCATAAATGTGGTTTCAAAAACATTTTTCACATTTTCCCAATTTTCTCCCACGTTATTGAGAATGGCGACCTTAGCTACAAGTGGTATATAGGTCAAAGCAAGCCCTATCTTTTGATACCAGTTTGGTTGACCTTGCTTCAAGGTCAAGGTCACAGGAGCTCTTCAAAGTGGGATTGTATACCTATTTTGAAGTGACCTTGACCCTGAACTATGGAAGATAACTGTTTCAAACTTAATAATTATGTGGGGCACATGTTATACTTTCATCATGAGACACATTTGGTCACATATCATCAAGGTCAAGGTCACTTTGACCCTTATGAAATGTGACCAAAATGGGGTAGTGAACCACTAAAAGTGACCATATCTCATGGTAGAAAGTGCCAATAAGCACCATTGTGCTTCCTATGTCTTGAATTAACAGCTTTGTGTTGCATGACCTTGGATGACCTTGACCTTGGGTCAAGGTCACATGTATTTTGGTAGGAAAAAGCATTTCTTAGTGTATGATGTCATTGGTAGGTTTAGTTGTTTGACCTTGACCTTGAAGGTCACCTGAAGGTCAAGGTCATATAAAGGTCAAGGTCAAGCATGTGAGTCGTATGGGCTTTGCCCTTCTTGTTCTGTGTTGCAGTAGCAACTATCCAGTCTGTCCACATTTTTCTGTGTTGCAGTAGCAACTATCCAGTCTGTCCACATTTTTCTGTGTTGCAGTAGCAACTATCCAGTCTGTCCAAAAAATCATGTTCTCAATGGGGACTTTGCATGCCCTCTTTACATGCATAGGGGTGGGAATTTTTCACCTGTAAGTGGATTTTCATTTTTCTTGTTTAGATTTCCACCAGACAAAAATAACGTTTCATTTTATCAATCCACCAACATAATGGGTTTATTGCTTGACAGACATCTGCTGCAATGCAATCTGGGACATCTTTTCAGACAGAATTGACAGGCCGCCTTTCTCTGATTGTGGATAGAACTCGGAATGTGAACCCCCTACGAGGGCCAAGGCAGCCCCTGGACCCCGGCCCAAAATTCCCCCCCCCCCCCCCCTTTTTGGGGATGGCCAATCCCCACCCCTGCTTACTATCTATTACGCTTCCCTTCTGGGACCCACTCCAGTAGCTCAGCCAGAGATGGCCCAATGCAGTCCACAAAACCCTGAGAAGCACCAGGGGTGTGTTGCCTATGGCTACATTGGCTAGTATATCATGAATTTGGCTAGGAAAGCCAGAGGCAAGTGCATTGCACAGTGCTCCTCACTTGCAAGGAGACAAGTTTTCACAAGACGACCTTGGAGGTAGGCCTACCTAGCCGCAGCTAGCTGGCAAATTCAAAATGGCGGAGTCAGTGCTTTTAGGAGTATCCAGACACAACACTTTCAACAACATTTGTCTGTGTGCTTTCGGGTAGCTTCCCTAATTTTCACAAAGTTTCAGTGAAGTTCAAGATATTGTACTGGTATTTTGAATCACTTGAAAACCTGTTGTTATGTCAGTTATTTCAGAGAAAAGAAACCGTTTTGCCAATACGCAACCATGTTGTTCTTTTGGCCTTCTGCCTTGCCAATTGATTGGTCGTTGCCTTCAGGCCCAGCCCTTGCTTGTGAGATACCTTGCAAGCTAGGATGCTGAACAACTATCCCCAGGGATGCATTGTTTAGCCTACCTAGTTGGCAAATAATAGGCAACATGCGTCAAACATTTGACTGCCTACATCTGCTTTCATCATGTTGACAGCGGCCTATTCCTTGCAAGATGCTGCAAGGTTCCTAGCATTAGCAACGACCCCCTGAACTTCATCCGGTTAGACTTGGGTTTTTGTGAAGATTCCCAGGGATGCAGGTTGAATCACTCTCCTAAGTTGCCTTGGATCCTAGCCACCCAGGAAGACATTCTCCCCCACTCAGTGGCAAAGAAGAAATAGCTTGCCTGCAAATATTTCATCCAGTGTTAAGAGATTTGGTTTCTTATTTAATAGCCATACCTAGCCTGCAAGGACTGATGGACAGTACAGTCTTATTCATCCATCCACTGTCCATTAACTGATGCTTTGGTGGTAATGGATGTCAGGCAGAAAAATCTAGCTGTGGTGGCAGATGAAAATGAGATATCCCTGGTTCAGACCAACATGACTCTACTACACGACACCAAACACAGACCATGTGTTGTGTAATGCATAATTTATTAACAACAGCATCCAGAGATTCAACTCCTGTTCAATTCCTGCATCCTAGAGTTGGCTGCTGCCTTGTCAGTTTTCATGCATCCATTTCGTTTCACGTCCCCGTTTCTGGATTGGCACATCACTTCATGTAATGTAGTTATGGTGCTGTAGTTCAGTCACAAAATAAACCAGCTGGGAAGGCTGAAATTGCAGCTGCATTGCAAGGTAGTCTGTGATAGATCCTCCTGCATTCAACCCACTTCTTGCTCCAAGCAGCAAACACTCAAGTCTATCCAAATGGAAGTCTTCACAAGCAGTCACTACTCCCTCATGTACAGCTGGGAACAGATTTGTCCTTGAGAAGTTTTCTATACACTTGTTATTTGCCTTGTATCCGAAGCTCATTTAAATCAAACACTTCCTGATGTTTGTACTGTCATCAAGTCACCTCTCTCTGGAATGCCTTCTAAAAACATAAATGATATTTAAATGCCCACAATACAAAAAAACAAACAAAAACAACACACACACAAAAACCAGCATCAGCAGCAAATCACTTTTTTTTTTAAAGGCACCCAGATTAACTTCAATGCATGCCAGTCTTTACTGGAACACTAGTCCCTGAGCATTTCACATTGGAACTGAAAATTAGACCCTGAGGGTTCCATGTTGGAAATGAATTCATCTCTAGGGCCAAGATGTTCATTCAGCTTGTCCAGGAAGGTCATTCAAGAGGCAGATTGTTGGAAACACGCCAGCATGGACAAGCGCATTCTAGCTTCCATGAATAAGTCTGCCTAAGGCATTACCATTGCTTCCTCTGCGTCAGTACTCCTCCCTTGCCATGAAAGACTTTCACCACAAAGGATGTGCAAGAGTTTTGGAGGTCCTGCCCAAGTTGAGAGCATCAGAAGTCCAACTTGGACGTCCCAGTCCCTGAGCAGGAGAGGGAGGGCTTCTTCAGATTGGGTACCGGGTCTTCTTGTGATCGGCTGACGTTGTCAGAGAGGTCTGGTGGGAGGTGAAATTTCTGAAAAAGAAAGATGGCTCTAAGTATTGGTTTGCAATGCTAGCATCCATGATTAGCAGTTCCCATTCATTGGAAAAGTGCTCAGATCTGTCAGCGCCTTCCTTATTCACGTGCATTTCTCTTAAATATTCACCTCCACCAAGGAAGTTATGTTTTACCCTCGGTTTGGTTGTTAGTCAGGTTTTTTTTGTTGCAAAATAACTTTAAAAATTCAAAACGGATTCTGAAGAAATTTGGAGGCAGGTCAGGTTATCACCCAAGGAGCAATCCATAAAATTTTGGAGGTTGTCTGCTAGGTTGTCTGCTAGGTTGTCTTCTAGGTTGTCTGCTAGGTTGTCTTCTAGGTGTCTGCTAGGTTGTCTGCTAGGTGTCTGCTAGGTGTCTGCTAGGTGTCTGCTAGGTTGTTTGGGAATTGGGAACAAAAAGAGGTATTTTATTGCACATGATAAAGTTGATGACTTCAAACTATTGACGATATAGAGTATGAGTTGCACAGTCAGATATTGCCTTCTGCCAGTAAAATGAACTCAACTTCCCGGAGTCGGGGCATGGAGGAGTGATGTAGGCTTCCTTGGCAGAGGTTTGCGCTCTCTGCAGTCTTCATCACACGGTGTGCAATTTGAAACATGACATGACAGGCTCTAAGTTTCATCAAATGTAAGCAAGTTTTCTCTGAAGACAAAAATTAAGAAGTTGTTCGCCTTGGCACCGAGAGATGTGAAAGATGGCAACAAACAAATAGTTTTGATTGGTTTCCGTCAGAGTATCATGATATGTAAATGATATGTCGACTTGACAACATGTCGTGCAACTCAATTGTCTCAAGTTCTGTAGGAATTTGACCAACTGCATCTTTACAGATGGAACAATGTGATGTGAGCTGGCTTGGTTTGCAATGGGTGAAGCAGGATGGATGGATGAATGGATGGATGGATGGATGGATGGATGGATGGATGGATGGATGGATGGATGGATGGAACTGAAGGGCCTATTAGCCTTATAGGCTACATAAGGCCACAATGGTAATTAAAAAACCCAACTTTTATTAGTGCATAAAACATACTTTGTAACAGTGGATTCTTTTATGATTCACTTAACTGCTACATTAAGCACACTCAGAACCACGACATAGGTTTGAGTTCCACTGCCCATCAGCCTGTTTGGGCCATGCAAGACCTCAGATCACGAAAAAGGTAATTTTTATCCTAAAATTAGTTTTAGGAGGATTAACATGAGTCACTGTTTGCCTAATCTTAACCCATTGCTTACGCAGCGCAAGGACGTGTTGCGATAACGCCAACACCCGTTGGCTACGTAGCGCAAGTACGTGTTGCGGTTGCCGTAATGAATTTTTCCTATCTCCGTGTCTGTTTCAAGGGAAGTAAATCGTACAGCTCTTTATTCTCTGTCCAGTGTGTGTTCGCTGGAGTTACCTTTTCTTTTAGTATAGTCCCCGTGAGAAAGCTAGATGTAGTAGAAGCTACGCTCACCCTACATCGGGTTTATGCGCTTGTCAACATGGCGTCGCGTTGTCGAAAGGTGATCGATCGGTGATGAAAATGACGAAGTATTAGAAGTGTGGATGGAAGAAGGGTCTGATATTGAAGATCTAGGTGGATATTGGACTTCTGAAGAAGATCTTTATGATTCTGATGCGGAAATAGTCCCAGTCAACGAGAATGAAGCGGTGGCTGATTACGAAGACGAATCGATTTCGTGGCTGAAAGCGAAAACGAATTGACTTCGTCGCCGTCGCGTCAGAAAGAGAGGAAGAGATAGAAACGGTTTTTACAGCACACACAGACATCGATTCGGATGCAGAGGATGCCGAAAACCTTCTCTACTCCTCCAATGAACTGTACCACACAAAAGAGGACTATGCTGAGTAGGGCGCCTTCTTTCTCTCAGGTCATTTGAGACTTTTCTTCTATTCAAACAGAGACAGATTGCAGTGAGTAAGTGTATATTTTCTGATTTCCCCTCTCTGACTTGCTAAAAAAAAATCATTTTCAAGCATTTTTTTATCCTGTAGTCAATCATTCATCAATATAGTTTGATGTGGAAATACTGATTTCAGAACTGTTGTGCAAAATTTATCTCTTGACTATTATTACAATACATTAGGTGTTTAAAAAAAAAGAAAATCAAAATTCCATGTACCTGGTGTTAAAAAACAAATTTCCCCAATTTTCTTACTGCATATTGTAACTATCCAGCACTTCAGCTAGAAAGTGCAAATGATTATCTTTCTTGTGGTACCAACCATTAAACAGTTATTCTAAATTTGGACTTTGTGTGATTTTTTGAAAACTTGCAAAAACACTGCGCACACAGGTAAAGTTCGTAATGCTATCCCTGCGNNNCGCGGCGACTGCTACGGTTTGCCGTGGAAATAGGTTGATAGCGGATCCTCCCCACGGCCTGTTCGTCTCCATAACGCTGTTCGTCCGCCCTGAAGCGGTGAGTCTTCCCCATATCTCTTCGTAGTTCACTTCCGACCTTTGTCGACCAAGCTAAGAAGTGAAACTGAGGTCTTGACCCGTGCACACGGGCTTATAAGGGGTAAGGGGAGAGCACTGCGCTGGCCTTGTGCTTTATCTGGGAGGTCTACGACGACGTCAGGCCTACCCAGATTCGCTCCCTTTGCTGTCGACCAGTTAAGATTAGGCAAACAGTGACTCATGTTAATCTGAGTAAAAGCATAAGAACTGTTAAGAGCAAGATTTAAGTCTCGACCCCCTAGTCGCTCGTCTCCCATGAAACACATTGGGACGGATGGAGGGAGTGAGGCAGGACAGAGACCAGACGAGTGGCACTGGACAAGAGAAGCTGATGCTATGCTGTTCCCCCTCCTTACCTCAATAGAGAATTTTTTCCTGTGCAGCTTGAAGGCAAGATCTGTGGTGTCACTTCTGTGTGACAGCAGTGTGTTCAGTCTGGGGAGTTTGACTACATCCAGTAGACCTGTAACAGTGCAATGAAAAAGTGAGTGTCCCTTCCCATCAAGAATAGGCACAACTTTGTAATGGCCAAGCACAACACTGTTCAGATAATATCTGACCTACTGAATGCAGTAAATGCACTTTCTATGTTTTTCTTGAGCTGGAAAACCTTTGAAAAGTGCATAGGATATGGCTGACAAAAAGTATTGTCAGACGATTCTTTGGCGACACTTGGTCAGACTAATTTTCATCACTTGGCAAGCTTTCAGAGCTGTGGCCTGAAGGAGGACTGTCTTGTTCTTCAAGCTTGCCAAGTGATGAAAATCAGCCACACTAAGTATCACAACAGAATTGTCTAAAAACATGAAAAGTGCTACAATAATTCATGTGATGAAACATGAAAGCTACACAATCAAAATGAAGGTAATCATCACCTTGATCATCTTAATGATTATCACCGACATTGTCATTCTAAAATTACTACTGTAATCCTTGCAGATGAAATTGTTCTCCTCGTCAGTATTCCTCCTCCTCCTCACTATCATCATCGTCATCATCCCCCTCCTAATCCTCACTCTCATCATCATCACCACCACCATCATCACCAACATCATCATCACCAACATCATCATCACCACCACCATCATCACCAACATCATCATCACCACCACCATCATCACCAACATCATCACCACCACCATCATCACCACCACCATCATCACCACCACCATCACCAACATCATCATCACCACCACCATCATCACCAACATCATCATCACCACCACCATCATCACCACCATCATCATCACCACCATCATCACCACCACCATCATCACCACCATCATCATCACCACCATCATCATCACCACCATCATCACCACCACCATCATCACCACCACCATCATCACCACCATCATCATCACCACCACCATCATCACCACCACCATCATCACCACCACCATCACCACCACCATCATCATCACCACCACCATCATCACCACCATCATCATCACCACCACCATCATCACCACCACCATCATCACCACCATCACCACCACCACCATCATCACCACCACCACCATCATCACCACCACCACCACCACCACCACCATCACCACCACCACCATCATCACCACCACCATCATCACCACCACCATCATCACCACCATCATCACCACCACCATCACCACCACCACCATCATCACCAACATCCTCCTCCTCCTGCTCCTCATCCTCATCAAAGAGTGCACTACCACTGTACTCCCTGTAGAGGGGACTCTGCTCCTTGGGCGAGCCCTGGAAGCTTTCTAAGTGGAGGACAGTGTCCGACAGCTTCTCCATCCTTCCCACAAAGCCAGGGTCCTGCAACCATAGACATGAATCCCTCAGTTTTACACCGGCTCTCGTCACAGCAATATTCAGTAGCACCAGCATGGAAAAGGTGAGTGGAGATAGTAACGGTGCATCATGAAAATATGGATGAGAAAGAGATCATGCAAGATGAAGAGTACTCCCAAATGAGAGTGGATGACGACAGTGATAGAGAAAAGGATTATGAGGCCTTCCATTGATGAGTTGAGTGGTCATACACGACATGGGAGAGAGAAACATACTCATGCTGAAGAGATTACTAAACATGGAGATAAACAGATGGGAAGAAGATGACACATCAGATGGGAAGAAGATGACACATCAGATGGGAAGAAGATGACACATCAGATGGGAAGAAGATGACACATCAGATGGGAAGAAGATGACACATCAGATGGGAAGAAGATGACACATCAGATGGGAAGAAGATGACACATCAGATGGGAAGAAGATGACACATCAGATGGGAAGAAGATGACACATCAGATGGGAAGAAGATGACACATCAGATGGGAAGAAGATGACACATCAGATGGGAAGAAGATGACACATCAGATGGGAAGAAGATGACACATCAGATGGGAAGAAGATGACACATCAGATGGGAAGAAGATGACACATCAGATGGGAAGAAGATGACACATCAGATGGGAAGAAGATGACACATCAGATGGGAAGAAGATGACACATCAGATGGGAAGAAGATGACTGCATCAGATGAAAAGAAGAAACATACATACAAGAAAGCGGTGAATGAAAACGGTAATGTATTGAAAAGAAAAATCTACTTACAGTTACACTGAAAATATGGTGAAGATGTTGGTAGTATGCATTGAAAGGAAAAGAAGTACTTTCATGGAAGGGGACATGGAGATGGTAACAACATAAATTAGAAGAAGAACAGTATTTGCTGTGAAGGGATGAGTGAAGGTGTTGATAAAACATTAAAATGGAGAGGTTGGAGCGCTTACATGGAAGAGATGGGTGGGCACTGTGATCAGACAGGCAGCGAAGGCCAATCGCAGGACACTGCGTAGCGCCAGCAGGAACTTCAAGAGCGAGGTGTCGGGTCGGTCCCCTGTCCCGATGCAGCCGGCATTTTCTCCCCACTGGGTGGAGCCCAGGGAGTGCAGCACTGCCACACAAAGGTGGGGGGATTAGGGGTGCACATATATGGGTGGAGCCCAGGGAGTGCAGCACTGCCACACAAAGATGGGGGGATTAGGGGTGCACATATATGGGTGGAGCCCAGGGTGTGCAGCACTGCCACACAAAGATGGGGGGATTAGGGGTGCACATATATGGGTGGAGCCCAGGGTGTGCAGCACTGCCACACAAAGATGGGGGGATTAGGGGTGCACATATATGGGTGGAGCCCAGGGAGTGCAGCACTGCCACACAAAGATGGGGGGATTAGGGGTGCACATATATGGGTGGAGCCCAGGGAGTGCAGCACTGCCACACAAAGATGGGGGGATTAGGGGTGCACATATATGGGTGGAGCCCAGGGTGTGCAGCACTGCCACACAAAGATGGGGGGATTAGGGGTGCACATATATGGGTGGAGCCCAGGGTGTGCAGCACTGCCACACAAAGATGGGGGGATTAGGGGTGCACATGTATGGGTGGAGCCCAGGGAGTGCAGCACTGCCACACAAAGATGGGGGGATTAGGGGTGCACATATATGGGTGGAGCCCAGGGTGTGCAGCACTGCCACACAAAGATGGGGGGATTAGGGGTGCATGTGTATGCTGAATAGGATTACTGAACCACTGGGATGAATTCCACAAGGGGTTTCCTTGGTGTGTCATGCTAGCTACAAGGAGGACATGGTGTAATGACCCCTCCCTGGTAAATTAACCCTTACAGTGGTGCTAATATGATCACGTTATGGGCTGCCAATGGTGCTAAAACACGAGCAATTTGAGCAACATGCACACCTTTCATTAACTTGAGATTGCTGATGAACTGTTACAGATAGACACATGAAGTAAAAATAACAAAATGCTTGAAATTAAATGAGCAATATTTTGGTGTACAGTTTATAGTCTTTATTTAAATCCTGATTTTTTGGTCAAATTTTAAAAGGTAAACATTTGTGTTTTTTTCACAGGTAAATCACTATGCAATAGTGGGTAAATACCCTATAAACCCTACTGGATGTTGCTTTATCATCTGTGCACTCTTTAAATTATAATGCAAATTCGATGATCCAGGTATTAGGCAAAATGAAGTAATTCTGATTACCTATACTCTCTTCCATCTTATGCAATATTCCTCAAATTATTGCAAATGTAGAAAATGAATAGCATCAACATGTGGACAATTCAACATGAAAACAGTCCACAGTAAAGTTTGTCTCCTACATTCATGATTTGATCATCTGTCTGTAATAAAACTGAAAAATTCTACTGATTTTTGTCATTATGAGACACAAGAAGGCATTACACACTACACAAACATTTTCAAAAACTTACCTCAAACCAGCAATACTACAAAAGCATCAAGAAAATTGCTATATACATGAATACCCTTTCATGTAAAAAAACCCAACAAAACACTGGTGAAGGTAGGAGGCACATTCACACATACCAGTCTTCCTTATTGCGGCAAGCAGTCTCATCCAAACCAGTAATCCAGTTGCAGGAAACTTGGAAGAACACCCAGTAATCCAATTGCATGAAACTTGAGAGTACATGCAGTAATCCAGTTCCAATGAAAATTAAAGTACAACACAGTAATCCAGTTGCTGAAACTTTAAAGTACACATGTCCACATAGTTCTGCTATCTGGAAGAGTTATCTACATGGCCGTATTTTGGACAACGGATCAGTCTTGTCGTCGAACGCGTTGTCTGCCAAGTGCAGGTTGCTCAGTATTCCTTGAAAACGTGTGAGCAACATTGTCTGACCAAAAAATGGAGTGGCATCAACTTCATCTGTGCTTCAATATGCTGGGATGGACGATTTCACAACGATGCCCATGAGGATCACGAGAGCAAGGAATGTTTTCATTTTGTCACAGCTGACAGGCGACCAGCGTAACAATCGCGAATGAGGAGACAGCTCGTTGCTTTCCAGTTTCCTCTCAGCATACAGGTTTGTTTGCTCCACAAGCAAATCAAAAACTGTATCGTCCAGGAATAGATTGAAAAAGTCAATTGGCTCAGCGTCAGAGTCGATCTCCACGAGGAGTTTCGACTCACCCGTGAACGGCGCGATTAGCGGCTCATCAACTGTTCGCATCCACCCCTCACTATCATCTTCTCCTACCTCTCGATCACTCGTAGCTTGAGAGATCGGCATTCTTGAGCTAATTACAGCTTGCCTGATTATTTCATCCAAAGTTTCCTCATCATCTTCATCTTCAGCAGCTGAAGGATTAAAATCTTCAAACAGATTTCGCGATTGCGACATGTTGCCTCGAGCTTCCACTTCAATTCGTACAGGAAGTAGACCATACTTTCTACTCTAACTCGCATAGAATCGCCCTAATTGTTGATTGGCCGAGCTGTAGACTGTAGAGAAGCCTCTTCTGCATGAACTAGTATCAGTAAACGTAGAGTTATATGATAGGCTTGTACTTCGAGAGAGCCAGAACGCACATGGTGTCTGAAACGACATATGCCACGCTTACCACGAAGGTGAGCTCGGCAAATGCCGCGCTTACCACGATAAGGGTTAAACTCAATACAGATACAATGCCTATTATATTTAAAAATTGATACAGAAATTATAATGATACAATGAACATTTACCCAAGGTAGCTCAGCTGGAGGAACATTTTGAATGCTAACCAAAAGGTTGCAGGTTCAGTCCCCCCCCCCCCCCCACCTGTGATCCCACATTTTTCCCCCTGTGCGTCCCTCATAGGACTTCAGCTCTGTATGTCAAACATTGACCTAGAATGTTCCCTCAAGGGGACATGACACTGACCAGGGATGGCCCTTCACAAGGGGAAGGGCTGACCATTCATTGCTCTAAAATGGGGAAGTGAGCCACCTAAAAAGATACATTAAAAATCTCAAAAGGTGGACCTGAATGAATTTATTTGGCTTGATTCTGCTTCAGGAAAAAAGGGGGGGATAATCCCAGAACTAAGTCCTGTGGAAAAGTACTGCGGAGGTCAAGTGCTCTGCAAGAAGCACTGCACTGATTGTCAGTGAACTTTTCTTTCAGTTGCCAGAGAGGCTTTGAGTGACAACTCCCCGTATCAAAGTGTGTCTTTATCTGCCAAAGTTTCCTACATGAGAATCTACATCATACTCATATATAATAAATAAAATATCACATGAAGTGTCTGACAGAATGGGTTAACTAACCAATCATCCATTCAGAAAACTGAACTATTAGAATGTCTGTAATATATGAAATGAATGAGGAAAAAACTTAAAGTTTCGAGGCAACATGCCATTGCACGGTGAGGCGGATTACCTATTCTTAGGATTTTGACATCCTTCTTTGTCTCTGTGGTTGAGAATCCCCCATCTTTGATGGCTGATGTGATCTTCTGCAGGAGTTTCCCATACATGGGATTCATGCCCCTGTGGGGAAAAGTAAAGTAAAAGGTTACCTCACTCCACACATTGTATGCATGCCCCTGTGGGGAAATGCAAAGAAAAAGGTTATCCAACCCCATACATGAGATTCATGCCTCTGTGGGGAAATGCAAAGACAAGAAGGGCAAAGCCCATACGACTCACATGCTTGAACTTGACCTTTATATGACCTTGACCTTCCGGTGACCTTCAAGGTCAAGGTCAAACAACTAAACCTACCAATGTTATCATACACAAAGAAATGCTTTACACATTTTTCATACCAAAATACATGTGACCTTGACCCAAGGTCAAGGTCATCCAAGGTCATGCAACACAAAGCTGTTCATTCAAGACATAGGAAGCACAATGGTGCTTATTGGCACTTTATACCATGAGATATGGTCACTTTTAGTGGTTCACTACCCCATTTTGGTCACATTTCATAAGGGTCAATGTGACCTTGACCTTGATGATATGTGACCAAATGTGTCTCATGATGAAAGTATAACATGTGCCCCACATAATTATTAAGTTTGAAACAGTTATCTTCCATAGTTCAGGATCAAGGTCACTTCAAAATATGTATACAATCCAACTTTGAAGAGCTCCTGTGACCTTGACCTTGAAGCAAGGTCAACCAAACTGGTATAAAAAAATAGGGCTTACTTTGCCCTATATACCATGTATAGGTCAGGTATCCAATCTTAAAAACTTCAGAGAAAATTGAGAAAATGTGAAAAATGAATGTTTTTTAGACAACATTTATGGCCCCTGCGACCTTGACTTTGAAGCAAGGACAAGTCACTATGTATGTTTTTTGAGGCATTGTCATCATACACCATCATGCCACATTTGGTATTGATAGACTTAATAGTCTCCAAGAAAAATCCAACGTTAAAGTTTTTGGACGCCCGGACCGGACGCCCGGACGGACGAAACGGGTGAGTACATAGACTCACTTTTGCTTCGCATGTGAGTCAAAAAAGGTTATCTTACCCCATACATGGATTCATGCCCCTTTGGGGAAAAGCAAAAACAAAAGAAGTTATCTAATTCTTCACAAAGAAATGCATTAATACTGAGAGATGTATACATTTTTGCTCTGGTTTACATCAAAATGTCATATTCAAATTAACCAATTAAATCCTTCAACTCCAGATGAAAATATTGTATAAAAAATGCCAAGTTCACAGAGAAAAATTAGAGTGGACGCAGATGATCAAAAGTGAATAGCACAGAATTGTTTAAGCTGCAATAATTTGCACTTCCAAGGAGAGTTACCTGCAGTCACAGGACTGTCCACTGTAACACTACACTTCCAAGGAGAGTTACCTGCAGTCACAGGACTGTCCACTGTAACACTACACTTCCAAGGAGAGTTACCTGCAGTCACAGGACTGTCCACTGTAACACTACACTTCCAAGGAGAGTTACCTGCAGTCACAGGACTGTCCACTGTAGCACTACACTTCCAAGGAGAGTTACCTGCAGTCTCAGGACAGTCCACTGTAACACTACACTTCCAAGGAGAGTTACCTGCAGTCACATGACTGTCCACTGTAACACTACACTCCCAAGGAGAGTTACCTGCAGTCACATGACTGTCCACTGTAACACTACACTTCCAAGGAGAGTTACCTGCAGTCACAGGACTGTCCACTGTAACACTACACTTCCAAGGAGAGTTACCTGCAGTCACAGGACTGTCCACTGTAACACTACACTTCCAAGGAGAGTTACCTGCAGTCACAGGGCTGTTGTTCCAAAGCATCCCTGTCCACTGTAACACTACACTTCCAAGGAGAGTTACCTGCAGTCACAGGGCTGTCCACTGTAACACTACACTTCCAAGGAGAGTTACCTGCAGTCACAGGACTGTCCACTATAACACTAAACTTCCAAGGAGAGTTACCTGCAGTCACAGGACTGTCCACTGTAACACTAAACTTCCAAGGAGAGTTACCTGCAGTCACAGGACTGTTGTTCCAAAGCATCCCTGTCCACTGTAACACTACACTTCCAAGGAGAGTTACTTGCAAACACAGGACTGTCCACTGTAACACTACACTTCCAAGGAGAGTTACCTGCAGTCACAGGACTGTCCACTGTAACACTACACTTCCAAGGAGAGTTACCTGCAGTCACAGGGCTGTCCACTGTAACACTACACTTCCAAGGAGAGTTACCTGCAGTCACAGGACTGTTGTTCCAAAGCATCCCTGTCCACTGTAACACTACACTTCCAAGGAGAGTTACCTGCAGTCACGGGACTGTCCACTGTAACACTACACTTCCAAGGAGAGTTACCTGCAGTCACAGAACTGTCCACTAACACCGTAACACTACATTTCCAAGGAGAGTTACCTGCAGTCACAGGACTGTCCACTGTAACACTACACTTCCAAGGAGAGTTACCTGCAGTCACAGGACTGTCCACTGTAACACTACACTTCCAAGGAGAGTTACCTGCAGTCACAGGGCTGTCCACTGTAACACTACACTTCCAAGGAGAGTTACCTGCAGTCACAGGACTGTCCACTGTAACACTACACTTCCAAGGAGAGTTACCTGCAGTCACAGGACTGTCCACTGTAACACTACACTTCCAAGGAAAGTTACCTGCAGTCACAGGACTGTCCACTGTAACACTACACTTCCAAGGAGAGTTACCTGCAGTCACAGGGCTGTTGTTCCAAAGCATCCCTGTCCACTGTAACACTACACTTCCAAGGAGAGTTACCTGCAGTCACAGGGCTGTCCACTGTAACACTACACTTCCAAGGAGAGTTACCTGCAGTCACAGGACTGTCCACTGTAACACTAAACTTCCAAGGAGAGTTACCTGCAGTCACAGGACTGTCCACTGTAACACTAAACTTCCAAGGAGAGTTACCTGCAGTCACAGGACTGTTGTTCCAGAGCATTCCTGTCCACCAGCGTGATGTCTGCAGCTTCCACCTTGGCAGGCTCCATGGTCTTCTTCATGTCATAGTAGTGGCCAAACCTGGTGGAAGTCTGAAGGGACCATGGAAAGGCACAGTACTAACAGAATGGTCCCATGTCCTAGTAGTGGCCAAACCTAGTGGAAGTCTGAAGGGACCATGGAAAGGCACAGTACTAACAGAATGGTCCCATGTCATAGTAGTGGCCAAACCTGGTGGAAGTCTGAAGGGACCATGGAAAGGCACAGTACTAACAGAATGGTCCCATGTCATAGTAGTGGCCAAACCTGGTGGAAGTCTGAAGGGACCATGGAAAGGCACAGTACTAACAGAATGGTCCCATGTCATAGTAGTGGCCAAACCTGGAAGTCTGAAGGGACCATGGAAAGGCACAGTACTAACAGAATGGTCCCATGTCATAGTAGTGGCCAAACCTGGTGGAAGTCTGAAGGGACCATGGAAAGGCACAGTACTAACAGAATGGTCCCATGTCATAGTAGTGGCCAAACCTGGTGGAAGTCTGAAGGGACCATGGAAAGGCACAGTACTAACAGAATGGTCCCATGTCATAGTAGTGGCCAAACCTGGTGGAAGTCTGAAGGGACCATGGAAAGGCACAGTACTAACAGAATGGTCCCATGTCATAGTAGTGGCCAAACCTGGTGGAAGTCTGAAGGGACCATGGAAAGGCACAGTACTAACAGAATGGTCCCATGTCATAGTAGTGGCCAAACCTGGTGGAAGTCTGAAGGGACCATGGAAAGGCACAGTACTAACAGAATGGTCCCATGTCATAGTAGTGGCCAAACCTGGAAGTCTGAAGGGACCATGGAAAGGCACAGTACTAACAGAATGGTCCCATGTCATAGTAGTGGCCAAACCTGGTGGAAGTCTGAAGGGACCATGGAAAGGCACAGTACTAACAGAATGGTCCCATGTCATAGTAGTGGCCAAACCTGGTGGAAGTCTGAAGGGACCATGGAAAGGCACAGTACTAACAGAATGGTCCCATGTCATAGTAGTGGCCAAACCTGTGAAGTCTGAAGGGACCATGGAAAGGCACAGTACTAACAGAATGGTCCCATGTCATAGTAGTGGCCAAACCTGGTGGAAGTCTGAAGGGACCATGGAAAGGCACAGTACTAACAGAATGGTCCCATGTCATAGTAGTGGCCAAACCTGGTGGAAGTCTGAAGGGACCATGGAAAGGCACAGTACTAACAGAATGGTCCCATGTCATAGTAGTGGCCAAACCTGGTGGAAGTCTGAAGGGACCATGGAAAGGCACAGTACTAACAGAATGGTCCCATGTCATAGTAGTGGCCAAACCTGGTGGAAGTCTGAAGGGACCATGGAAAGGCACAGTACTAACAGAATGGTCCCATGTCATAGTAGTGGCCAAACCTGGTGGAAGTCTGAAGGGACCATGGAAAGGCACAGTACTAACAGAATGGTCCCATGTCATAGTAGTGGCCAAACCTGGTGGAAGTCTGAAGGGACCATGGAAAGGCACAGTACTAACAGAATGGTCCCATGTCATAGTAGTGGCCAAACCTGGTGGAAGTCTGAAGGGACCATGGAAAGGCACAGTACTAACAGAATGGTCCCATGTCATAGTAGTGGCCAAACCTGGTGGAAGTCTGAAGGGACCATGGAAAGGCACAGTACTAACAGAATGGTCCCATGTCATAGTAGTGGCCAAACCTGGTGGAAGTCTGAAGGGACCATGGAAAGGCACAGTACTAACAGAATGGTCCCATGTCATAGTAGTGGCCAAACCTGGTGGAAGTCTGAAGGGACCATGGAAAGGCACAGTACTAACAGAATGGTCCCATGTCATAGTAGTGGCCAAACCTGGTGGAAGTCTGAAGGGACCATGGAAAGGCACAGTACTAACAGAATGGTCCCATGTCATAGTAGTGGCCAAACCTGGTGGAAGTCTGAAGGGACCATGGAAAGGCACAGTACTAACAGAATGGTCCCATGTCATAGTAGTGGCCAAACCTGGTGGAAGTCTGAAGGGACCATGGAAAGGCACAGTACTAACAGAATGGTCCCATGTCATAGTAGTGGCCAAACCTGGTGGAAGTCTGAAGGGACCATGGAAAGGCACAGTACTAACAGAATGGTCCCATGTCATAGTAGTGGCCAAACCTGGTGGAAGTCTGAAGGGACCATGGAAAGGCACAGTACTAACAGAATGGTCCCATGTCATAGTAGTGGCCAAACCTGGTGGAAGTCTGAAGGGACCATGGAAAGGCACAGTACTAACAGAATGGTCCCATGTCATAGTAGTGGCCAAACCTGGTGGAAGTCTGAAGGGACCATGGAAAGGCACAGTACTAACAGAATGGTCCCATGTCATAGTAGTGGCCAAACCTGGTGGAAGTCTGAAGGGACCATGGAAAGGCACAGTACTAACAGAATGGTCCCATGTCATAGTAGTGGCCAAACCTGGTGGAAGTCTGAAGGGACCATGGAAAGGCACAGTACTAACAGAATGGTCCCATGTCATAGTAGTGGCCAAACCTGGTGGAAGTCTGAAGGGACCATGGAAAGGCACAGTACTAACAGAATGGTCCCATGTCATAGTAGTGGCCAAACCTGGTGGAAGTCTGAAGGGACCATGGAAAGGCACAGTACTAACAGAATGGTCCCATGTCATAGTAGTGGCCAAACCTGGTGGAAGTCTGAAAGGGACCATGGAAAGGCACAGTACTAACAGAATGGTCCCATGTCATAGTAGTGGCCAAACCTGGTGGAAGTCTGAAGGGACCATGGAAAGGCACAGTACTAACAGAATGGTCCCATGTCATAGTAGTGGCCAAACCTGGTGGAAGTCTGAAGGGACCATGGAAAGGCACAGTACTAACAGAATGGTCCCATGTCATAGTAGTGGCCAAACCTGGTGGAAGTCTGAAGGGACCATGGAAAGGCACAGTACTAACAGAATGGTCCCATGTCATAGTAGTGGCCAAACCTGGTGGAAGTCTGAAGGGACCATGGAAAGGCACAGTACTAACAGAATGGTCCCATGTCATAGTAGTGGCCAAACCTGGTGGAAGTCTGAAGGGACCATGGAAAGGCACAGTACTAACAGAATGGTCCCATGTCATAGTAGTGGCCAAACCTGGTGGAAGTCTGAAGGGACCATGGAAAGGCACAGTACTACAGAATGTCCCATGTCATAGTAGTGGCCAAACCTGGTGGAAGTCTGAAGGGACCATGGAAAGGCACAGTACTAACAGAATGGTCCCATGTCCTAGTAGTGGCCAAACCTGGTGGAAGTCTGAAGGGACCATGGAAAGGCACAGTACTAACAGAATGGTCCCATGTCCTAGTAGTGGCCAAACCTGGTGGAAGTCTGAAGGGACCATGGAAAGGCACAGTACTAACAGAATGGTCCCATGTCATAGTAGTGGCCAAACCTGGTGGAAGTCTGAAGGGACCATGGAAAGGCACAGTATTAACAGAATGGTCCCAAGCACTGAAAACAGTCGTCCTCACAATAGCTGTTAGTAAAATGATCACCAGCTGTGTTCAGCTTCCTGGTGCAGCAGAGGGTAGTGGTCTATCAGTTCTTAATGGAGACATCAGTGAGACCGGAGAAGGAACCTAGTCTAAACTCAGATGCACAGCCTCACACCTGCACACATGAATGCACTCATGCATGCATGCATGTGCACACACACACATGCACACACACACACACACATGCACACTCACACACACACATGCACACACAGACACACACACACACACAGACACACACACACACACACACATAGACACACACACACACATGTGCACACACACACAAACACACGCTCACGCATACACACACATGTGCGCATGTGTGCTTGCCAGCACATACACACACCCACACACACAGACAGACACACACACACACATACACACACACACACACACACACACACACACACACTCACACAGAGTGCAAATGGCAATTCACTGCACACCATACCTGACACTTGGGCTGATTCTGATAGCGCCACGCAATCTGCATAGACTCCTTGATCTGACTGTGGTCTTCTTTAGGAACATCCACATCATCCGCATAGGGGCCTGGCAGTTCCTAAAATAAAAATAATCAAATAAATTCATGGAAGCACAAAAATGGATTAAAACACACACACAGACACACACATGTATACAAACACATGCGCACACACGCGCGCACAAACATTCACACACACATGCACACACACACGCACACGCACACAGTTATTACAAGCAATCACTATAACTCAAGTAACCTTTTTTCTGTAAAAAGAAGCATGATATTCATAAAAAACGTCCTGCTTCATGAGGCCAACCCCGACCCCATCCCTGCATCCCCGTACTTGCACCCCATCCCCGTACCTGCACCCCATCCCCGTACCTGCACCCCATCCCCGTACCTGCAGCCCATCCCCGTACCTGCAGCTCATCCCCGTACCTGCAGCCCATCCCCGTACCTGCAGCCCATCCCCGTACCTGCACCCCATCCCCGTACCTGCACCCCATCCCCGTACCTGCAGCCCATCCCCGTACCTGCAGATCATCCCCGTACCTGCAGCCCATCCCCGTACCTGCAGCCCATCCCCGTACCTGCAGCCCATCCCCGTACCTGCACCCCATCCCCGTACCTGCACCCCATCCCCGTACCTGCACCCCATCCCCGTACCTGCACCCCATCCCCGTACCTGCAGCCCATTCCAGGCAAAATCTGACACACTTGATTGTAGATGAAATGACAGGCTAGACAAGCTTACAACAGTAGTACACTGTTACTGGAGGACAAAGGAAAGCAGAGGAGGCAGTGGGAGCAGACCACAACTTCCTCTCAGTCCTCAGGAGGATGCGACAGAGACCACCATGCTAGAGCGGACCTCCTTAGTCAAGCTCCAGATGCCATCTGGCTTACCACAGCGCTACAGTTGTCTTTCAAGACCACTGGTTGCATATTATAGTACTATACTAATCACTGAACAAAATAAGTACAAAATAAATTACATTTGGATTTTTTTTCTTCAAAAATACATGCACCTCAGAGTTGGGGATGGGGGGAGTATGGATGAATGAATGATTGAAATGTCATTTCCCATCAGTCTTTGAAGGATATTTAAATAAGGCCATTACTAATGAAAACCACTCCAGTTGCTCAGAGCAAGAAAAAGTCCAATCATTATATCCTTCATCAGCCCCATCTTACAAATCGAGTAAGGAGACTTGCTGGGTCTATTCTCACCCCCTAACCCACAGGGAGATGGGATGGGGTGTGGGGGGTGTGGATATGAAGGAGGGGAATATTCAACGAAATGCAGCTGCCAGATGAAAATGTGTTCTACTTCGTTGGAAATCATGCTTGAAACCTTCTCTGGAAATATCCAGTGATGCATTCCTAAATTCTTTCTTTCTCCATTGTACATCCATCCATCCATCCATCCGTCCATCCATCCATCCGTCCATCCATCCATCCATCCATCCATCCATCCATCCGTCCGTCCGTCCGTCCGTCCATCCATCCATCCATCCAATGATCCTTCAAATGATCCATCCATCCATCACTTATCCATCCATCCATTGACTTATCCATCCATCCATTAATATAACAACCCATCTATCCCTCCACCCTACAATGCATGCAGAGTTATGCAAAGCAGCCCTTACCTTCACAATGTCCTCTGGTGGTCGGTCCAGGCTTGAGAAAAGCACTGACTGTCCTGTCATGATGGCCTCCGATGTGAAATACTTCGCCAACAGTTGTGAGTATTTCCCAAAAGCGTCCTCCTCTGTTTTAAAAGAAATAGTAAAAAGGATAATTTAACTCTTTCCTGTTCAGTAGGTCTAACTCAGCCAACCTACTCTGTTCAGTAGGTCTAACTCAGCCGACCTACTCTGTTCAGTAGGTCTAACTCAGCCAACCTACTCTGTTCAGTAGGTCTAACTCAGCCAACCTACTCTGTTCAGTAGGTCTAACTCAGCCAACCTACTCTGTTCAGTAGGTCCAACTCAGCCAACCTACTCTGTTCAGTAGGTCTAACTCAGCCAACCTACTCTGTTCAGTAGGTCTAACTCAGCCAACCTACTCTGTTCAGTAGGTCTAACTCGGCTTTGGGAGGGTGCATCCATTTCACATGTATTTCCATGAAACCAGGGTCCCAGCATGGGAATGGTCAGTTTTGGGTTGACGCTGGAATTCCATTTGAGATTGTCTTACCATTTTCGGCCACTAATTTCCCCTGAGAGAGCTGCAAGTGAGCATTTGTCTTCAGACAGCTGCACTCATAACATGCATAGATCTCTGCATTCTAGCAGCCTATCTTAGCTTCACTTCTGAACAGCAAAGGGTTAAAACACAGTAACCCATGACATCACCTTCAGCAGGACAATACTGCAAGGCATAAGACAAGGTGTTAGAAGGAAAGGCAGATGGAGAGATAGATAGAAAATAACATCCCAGAATGGACAGACATGAAGCTGAACAACATCCTGAAAGTGAGAATGAGAGAAAATGCATATCTCCATTAAAAAAGCATCTGGAGAGAGAGAGAGAGAGAGAGAGAGAGAGAGAGAGAGAGAGAGAGAGAGAGAGAGAGAGAGAGAAAGAGATTGCTGTATGTGATGCACTGGCCCAAGCCAACAGAGTCTCTCTCATGAGTAACAATCAACTTTGGATGTGAAGTCAACCTGCAGCACGCCTCCTGTTCCTTACCTATCAACATCACAGTTCCCACAGCCTGACCTCCACCTGCAAGACAAAACAAGAAACAAAATCATTAGAATTGAGACAATGAAAGGAAGTGGAAGCAGCAGCAGTAAGAAAAAGTGGGGGAGAAGGAGGGGGGAGGGGGAGGAGGAGGAGGAGGAGGAGGAGGAGGAGGAGGAGGAGGAGGAGGAGGAGGAGGGAGGGGAGAGGGGGAGGAGGAGGAGTAGGGAGAGGAGGAGGAGGGGGGGGGAGAGGAGGGGGGGGGGAGGAGGGAAGGGGGAGGAGGAGGGAGGAGGGGGAGGAGGAGGTGGAGGGGGGAGAAGAAGGAGGTGGAGGGGAGAGAAGGAGGAGGGGAGAGGAGGGGGAGGGGGGGGAGGAGGAGGAGGAGGAGGGGATTGGTGGGGTGGGAGGAGGAGGAGGGAGGGGGAATAGGGAAATGGGGGAGAGGGGAAGGGGGAGAGGGTGGGGGAAGGGGAGAGGGGGAGGAGGAGGAGGGGGAGGAGGAGGGGAAGGAGGAGGGGGAGGAGGAGGGGGAGGGGGAGGAGGAGGGGGAGTAAGGGGGGGAGGGTGAAAAGAGAGGGGAATGTGGGGGTGGGGGGCAAGGAAAGGAGAAGCAGGAGGAGTAGATGGAGGAGGGGTAGGGTTAGAGAGAAAAGGAACAGGAAGAGCAGCATTAGATGGAAGAAGAGCAGATGATGGAGAAGAGCGAATAGCATAATAATGGTGTAAAGGCAGCCGCAATGGCACTATTTTGTATAAGCCCCCTCCCCAAAAGTCATTTGTTTCCTTTCCCAGTCACATAACTAACCCTATTATTTTTCTGCTGCTGGGAAAAAAATTACACACCTAAAAATACCCCACACCTAAAATTAGTAAATTCTTCACCTAGATTTCTCAGACTAAGCTTTTCTTCTGACAGAAAATTTTAAGGTTCAGCAAACTAAACCCCCCCCCCCCCCCCCCCCCATGTTACCAGAGAAAAACATTTTGTTTTTTGTTTTGTCTAACACATGGAAAGGATTCCTCAATGAAATAATAAACAGGAGTATGTGTGTGTGTGTGTGTGTGTGTGTGTGTGTGTGTGTGTGTGTGTGTGTGTGTGTGTGTGTGTGTGTGTGTGTGTGAGTGTTTGTATAATAATAATATGTTTATTTATAAGGCGCACTTCCTCCACACAGTCAAAAAAGTACATAGTGGAGCTCTAGGCGCACACGCACACAAAAACACACACACATTATCATCACACAGTCTGAGCCTGAACATGAAACGCACACACGCACGCTATAATACAACATGCATCCTACACGTAAAGACACACACACATGCATTATATACAAACATGAGCCTGAAACATTCAGCAAGTACGAAATAGTTTCAATACGACTTAGAGAACAAGTGGGTTTTCAGATTTGACCGAAAGCAAGCTGCAGTGTTTGCATGACGCACTGAGAAGGGGAGTGCGTTCCAGGTGGTAGGACCCTGGTATGAAAAAGTACGCTGACCAAATGTTTTTGACCTAACGGATGGAATTTTGAAGATGCGAGTGTCGCAAGAAGAGCGAAGTTGTCTAGATGGTGTGTAGATGTGAAGGAGTTGAGACAGATATAGAGGAGCGACAGCAGAGACAGAGTTGAAGCAGAGGCAGGAGGTTTTGTATTGGATCCTAGCAGAAACTGGTAGCCAATGAAGAGAGTGGAGGATAGGAGTAATGTGATGAGACTTTCTAACTTTACAGATGAGGCGAGCAGCAGAGTTCTGGACTCTTTGGAGCCGATCCACGAGATGCTTAGGGCAACCGGAAAGAAGGCTATTGCAGTAGTCGAGGCGTGAAAGAATGAAAGCACAGACGAGAGTTTGAGTAGCTTCTTGTGTGAGAAGATGACGAATTGCACTGATCTGTCTGATGTGCATGTAGGCGATCTTGCATGTGTTCCTGACGTGTTCTGACATATTGAGATGACAATCTAAGGTAACACCAAGGTTCCTAACTGATGGAATGAACTCCACATCACAGTCGCCAATGTGTGTGTGTACTTTTTTGGGGGTGCCATTTATCACATTAATTGCCAAAACATTCTCATGGTGCAACATCACAGATTAAAAGATGAGTATTGAGGCCAGCTTTGAACAAGGCTATGCATGGAGACAACTTCAGTGACTCTGAAAGTTATTGCAGTGTACAGTAGAGTACACTCAGTACAGTGTTAAAAAAAAGTAGGGGATATTGACTAATTGAGTTTGAAGCATAAAAATCAGATGAATCTTAGAAGGCAGGAATTATTTATTGATGGTCATGGATAGCCACCCCATTGCCCTACATTTTCACACCATTGACCTAGTTCCTGGATGCTCGTGCAAAAAAGTAAATTAACGCAAGGCAGTTTGGGGTCAATGCCCCATTTTCACACAAAGGTTTTCTGCGTCAAAAACACGTGCAAATCGAATAATTTTGACTGTACTCACTCCTGGCAAGTGTGTTCTAGCCACACAGTCGGTCAAAACTTCAGTTGAAATCATGCAGCGGCTAAGAGAAGACCAAAGATGGGTCGGAGTCGGAATGCTACAGACCGGAAGTACGCAGGTGAACGTGGCAAGACACCTTGGTGTTTCACAGTCTGTCATCAGCAGACTGTGGAACCGTTACCTTAATACCGGAGAAGTTGTCGACAGGCCTAGAAGTGGGCGACCAAGAATAACCAACCGTCGTCAAGACTTGATCATCACCAATCATGCTCAACGAAACAACACCAAAAGTGCTACCCGGTTGAGACAACACCTCCAACGGGTAGCAGGGGTTCAAGTCTCCACCCAGACCATCCGAAACCGGTTGCACGCCGCTCAGGTGAACGCCTTTAGACCACGGATAGTGTTGCCTCTCACACCACACCATCGCCAAGCAAGAAGCGCCTGGTGCCGCATCCACCAACGATGGCACCAGGCGCCAATGGTGGTGACGTGATGTTTTCGGACGAAATCGAGGTTCGAGCTGGACTTCAACGATGGCCGGGTGGCGGGTGTGGAGGCATCGTGGAGACCGTATATCATCAGACACAACATGATATGCTCACCACTCGCTTTGGCCCGGGCCAGCGTTTATGGTGTGGGGGTGGCATCACACAGCACTGGCAGAACGCCCCTTCATGTGTGCCAGGGCAATGTCAATGGTGTCTACTACCGGGACAACATCATTGATCCACTTGTTGTGCCCTTTGCACGCCGACATGGGCCGGGATTCATCTTGCAGAGACGACAATGCCCCAGCTCATCGAGCAATGTCGTCAGGAATCACCTGCAAGAGACGGCAGAGACAATTCCCCATTCCTGCCATGGCCATCGATGTCCCCCCGACCTGTCCCCTATTGAAAACCTGTCGGGACTTTCTGGGGAGACACCGTCCGGGATGAGTCGTTTCCCAGGCTTCACCAAGAACATTCAGCAGGCATGGCCCTTGCCCTTCAGCCAAGTGAACGGCGACTGCCAATTTCCTCAAGATCAACCATTCTCGAGGCAGCACCCATCAACAGCATGAAGGAGGCGCGAACCTGCCAGCTGGTTTGAACACGTTCACAGTCTAAAACGCTTCAAATGTTCTTAAATGAGGCCTCAAACCCGTTATTATAGGAGACTTTCAGAAACTTTTGTTTCTATATTTTGAAAGTGTCACCTCCTGTCTCTGTAGTGAGGGGAAAGCGCTGTAAAACAAAGTCACAGTGAGCATAAGTCTGTTGTTGCTGATCTTTGATTGTGTAAGCTGTTGTCTACTATGCTGTTGCATAGATGCCATTGAATGAAGTAAAATGCTAAGATCTCTGATTATAAACCGAATTTGAGTTATCGTCTCTATTTACTATCAATATCCTCCTACTTTTTTTGAAACACTGTAAAGCCTTTTCGTCTAAAAATTGCATATTCTTATATAAGCTTGGTGTACATACTTGTGCCATGATGATAATTGCTCATATATTCAGATCAAAAGAGCATTTTTCTCAGTTCTCAGTTTCAACATCTTATTAATAAGAGTTACTAAACTTGAATTATGTGAATTACCTCTTGTAAAATCTTGTGATGTGAAAAATAGTTTAGGATCTCAGCAGAGAAAATAGGGTCAAGTTCAGGCGAACCCTTCAGCTAAACACTGATTCGCCATGACGTGCCCTTCAATCCTGCAACGTGTTTCATACCGATAAAGCATAAAAGTCCTGACCACTCCCGCTACACGCTCCTCACATCTCCGCTTTGAGTTTTCGGTCTTGTGCCTTTAGGCTCCCAGTGAAGTCTTCGTGGAAAGTCACGCCAATCCACCACGCTGCGTGGGCTCTGTTTCATGTGTCTCAGCCGGGTGCTACAGTGTGGCTTCGTGTGCAAAGTGAGAACGTATAGATCTCAAAAATATATGCGGAAGATATTGTCTCATCCTGTATACAATGCTCACTGGTCTTCGTGCATATATATCACTCGTCACTCTTCAAACAGACTAGTACAAACTGTCGCTCTCGGAAGTGTCGTAGACGTAGCGTGTATCATCAGTCTTTCAAGGATGATGAAGAACAGATTTAGCCCAAGGATGTATCTGGTAGAAGTAGTGACTCAAAATGTTAGAACTAGTTAGGCTAGTGAGTTGAATCAAGGCTTAAGAATGAACTCTAGTCATGCTTCATAGTACAGGTGTGCCGGATGCAACAAAGGAATAAGCCCAAGCTGGATAAAGACTCAAACAGATTGTATGCCAGGGGTGCAGACAGAGTCAATCCCTAATCCCCACAGCAGCCAGTCTGAAGTATCGTGGCAAATCACACAGACTTTGCTTTTGTTTGAAATGGCTTCCATGGTTTGTTTCAGATGATATTGTTTCCTCAAAATTTGCACTACACATCCCAGGTACGAATCTCTAAGACAATTACCCAATATAGGGTATGACTGTCTATCACAAACTGCTACGGAACAATCAAAGCAATCACCACCTGGTGCGAACATTGTAAAGAGTCACTGTAACCTCACTGTAAACTCTGTAGCAGCTTGTCCCGGCCTTGATGAGCTCGTGTGAAACGGGCACCGGAAAGGCATCGAAAGGTAGTGAAAGCTCTAAAGCAATCAGGAATTTAGCTGAGAAAAGGACAGCCATTAACTGACATGGGTCAAGTTTTACTTGTCCATGAATGATCTCATCTGTAAGGGTTAACGCTCATGCTAGTGCATTTAATTAAATTAGCCACAAAAAAAATAGTGTGTGATTAAAGTAATAAGGCAAACGAAAAAATAGTGCCCCCACCCGCTCACCCTTTTTTTAGAAGAGGTCAGATTAACAAAAAACACTTTCTTTCGAGAAAAATTCTTTATTTTTCATAACACTTAATTAAAGTACGATTCCTGAGTGCTCATGTGGCAAGGGCAAATGGGACAGCGGTGGTTTGTGTTTACTTCAATTTCTTTCTTTTCTTTTTCTTCTTTATGATAAAAAATTTCTTTGGTCTGCAAGAAAAAACAGAAGGGCAAAGCGCATACGACTCACATGCTTGACCTTGACCTTTATATGACCTTGACCTTCAGGTGACCTTCAAGGTCAAGGTCAAACAACTAAACCTACCAATGACATCATACACTAAGAAATGCTTTACACATTTTTCCTACCAAAATACATGTGACCTTGACCCAAGGTCAAGGTCATCCAAGGTCATGCAACACAAAGCTGTTAATTCAAGACATAGGAAGCACAATGGTGCTTATTGGCACTTTCTACCATGAGATATAGTCACTTTTAGTGGTTCACTACCCCATTTTGGTCACATTTCATAAGGGTCAAAGTGACCTTGACCTTGATGATATGTGACCAAATGTGTCTCATGATGAAAGTATAACATGTGCCCCACATAATTATTAAGTTTGAAACAGTTATCTTCCATAGTTCAGGGTCAAGGTCACTTCAAAATATGTATACAATCCAACTTTGAAGAGCTCCTGTGACCTTGACCTTGAAGCAAGGTCAACCAAACTGGTATCAAAAGATAGGGCTTGCTTTGACCTATATACCACTTGTAGCTAAGGTCGCCATTCTCAATAACGTGGGAGAAAATTGGGAAAATGTGAAAAATGACTGTTTTTGAGACCACATTTATGGCTCCTGTGACCTTGACCTTGAAGCAAGGTCAAGTCACTATGTATGTTTTTTGAGGCCTTGTCATCATACACCATCATGCCACATTTGGTGTTGATAGACTTACTAGTCTCCGAGAAAAATCCAACGTTTAAGTTTTTACGCCGGACGGACGCCCGGACGCCCGGACGGACGACACGGCTGAGTACATAGACTCACTTTTGCTTCGCATGTGAGTCAAAATGGGGGGGTAGGTTGGCGAGTTATCTGTAACCGACAGCGTGACTTTTTTTAGGGGGGCCTTGAACTATTTCTTTCTCGTATGACTAGTGCCTATGCACTATACATTATATACGATAGACTGCCAGGTGAGACAAACACATGATCCCATGGTAGCTCAGCTAAGAGAGCCAATATTGGGGTGTTAACTGAAGAGAATCGGCAGGTTCAAAACACGTCCCCGACCTGAGGGTCCTTCATGCTTTTTCCTGTCTGTCCCCCACAAGCGGCTTCAATGCTCTGTGATGTTAACTTTTTATCGTCCATTTACTGCTCGGAAAGGATAGACTGGAGTGACGTGTGCAGACAAACAAACGTAGATAT